>DWDX01001895.1:0-16836 GCA_018245675.1 Agara michaeli | reverse complement strand
TCGAACTAATACTCGACTACATAAGAACATAATTAGAAGCACTGAATTCATAATATTACAGGTAACCATAATTAACATATCTTTAGAACACGCAATAGCTACTCTCCTTTTCCCGCCTAAAACCGAACTGCTAGACGCGGCGCCCCCGCGTCTTTCCCCGCTCTCTTCACTCCATCGGCCGTCTCACTCGACCTGTGTCGACGACGTCACATCCTAGACCCCGCGCGCGCAGTCTTTGTACGACTACACTATATAATATTTCACACATCTCACAGATGTGAGAAGTGTACCAGTCCACTCCGGTCCAGCAGTGGCCCAATAACAAGGTAAAAATAAACAGCGATAGCGAACTGGTTTCGATTTCAGTTCTAAGTCGGGAGGTGCTGCTTTCGAGCCTCGGGCTATTGTCTGAAACTGTCTCATTATCATAGAACACTCATCACGAGCACGGCGACTCGCCTCGCGACCCGGCTCGTAACGTTCCCCGCGAGGCGCGGTCTTCGGAGAGCCGCTTTACTACGACGAATGTGAGTAGAACACCAGGTCCAGAAATCTATCTCTAATAGACGAGCCTGTGTGAAGAATTTTGCCGACTTCATGGCCGGTGGAAGTCTGCGGTCTCTGCCTACCCCTGTGGGAAACGGGCGTGCCTGTATTACGATATAACCGTTGCCCACCAGCGGGACAATAAAGTGTAAACATTTTTTTATAGACAAATAAATACATTTTGTGTTTAGTGATTCATTGTCTCGAGCAATTGAGCAGCTCACTGCTTTATTTGTATTATATATCATTTCTTTTTAAATAAACCACCTTTAATAAATCAAAATTTTATGCACTAGCAGCTTAGTTAATTGTATATCAGGCGTTATTTGCGGAAAGACAGGTTATCAAATTTAGTTAAAGGTATTTTAGCTATGGGCGGCACATACTAAACGAATATATTTACACAATAACTTTAGTTTAATTTAATAGCTTAGTAAATGATATCTCGCTAATGTAGTTTTAAAAGATCTGTCGCTACATGGGTTTCCCACAGTAGCTGTTATGGTATTTAGCCTGTTATTTGTGGCGCCGGCGGGCGGGTGCACACGCGATCGATGGCCGCGCGCCACTCCGGCGCCGGCCGCGCGACAGTCTCCCGCACGGCCTCCCGAGCAGCCTCCCTGAGCAGCCTCCGCGACACACCGAGAGACATGGACCTTCGTAACCATACACTGCTCGTTATATTTGTGCATGTAATAGGAGATACTTTGAGTTCTGTTGAACCACCACTCTCTTATACGATTAGTTTCAAATAACACTCAATTGTAATACATGGAATTGGACGGGCAAGATCTACGAGCATCCCCGCAGGTAATATTAAAATACCTTACAAATACAATGTAACGAAGCAAATATTACTATTTCGTAGCAAAATATTGTGAGACGGCGTGACGTGAGGACAGCTGGGTCCGGTAACAATAAAGGGTGATGTCACTTCCAGACAGAGAGGCCATCCCCCAGTTAAACAAATAGATATATTACATTTCATTTCAGAAACCACTCCTTAAGCGATAAGGCCGTCTTTTGTGTGAGTGCGTATTTTTTACTAGTTGTTAACCCCGGCTTCGCCCGCGTGTTCAAAATAGTAATGGTAATAATGTGAAAATAAAAAAAGTGTAACAAAATAATTTATTTATTGGAGGACAGCTCTCAAAAAAGAAATATTTTCCCGTTTTGGCAACACTTTTCATTGCTGCTCCACTCCTAGTAGTCGTAGCGTGATGTTATATAGCCTATAGCCTTCCTCAATAAATGGACTATTCAACACAAAAATATTTTTTCAATTCAAACCCGTAGTTCCTGAGATTAGCGCGTTCAAACAAACAAACAAACACACAAACTCTTCAGCTTTATAATATTAGTCTAGATTAATACCTCAATGATATATCCATTTATATACAGATTTGTCAGTACTCACAAGAAATTTATTAGGTACATTCAAAGAACTTCTTAAATATTCGCAGACTAATAACTTCGCGACGAAATTTATAACGGGTTTCTTCCTTTTGATGTGAATTAATCGAAAGAAATTAAAATCGGAACGAAGAGCAACGCAGTCTTTTTTTCGGGGGCAAAGTGTTTGCAAAGGAAATTCAAAGCATTAAGTATTCAAAGGTTAAAGGAACGTCCATTGAACGAGTACGATTTGGTCAGCCCCGGGAGTACTTAAAAAACCCCTGAAGTTTTCAGGCCTTTTAGCAGAGTGCCCGTCATTATAGGCATTAATCAAGAGTCTCATTACCGTATTTTCTTACTTTCGTGTCACCAAATTCGTTAAAAGTCTTTTATTGTAACTAAGACTGTATTTATAAAGAGTTTTTCTTTTAACCTTGACTCTTAAACCGCATCGAATCGTAAGAGCACATCGGAGAATGAATTTAACGTTCAAGAAATTCGCTCACGATGTTTGCGATATTATTATATGTATATGATTATTACCAATGTTAACATTTACATCGACAAATTATCGGCAATAATGTTAGATCCCGCCAATCATTAGCAAACATTTGTCATTTGCCAACTCATTTCGACGTTTATCACTCAGCAAATTGATGGACGGCTCTACAAATGTAAGGGTATGCAATAAATTGTCCACTAGGATGATTCTCCAGAAATATATAAAGTGTAATTTGCTAGAAGCCGACATCACATTACAATGTAATTTATTAGTGACTTTCCTAATGCGGTTTGATGGAGGAAAAGGTCAGTAACGAGTAGTCTTTAAACCATCCTCGAGACTCCCGAAAAGGTTTAATGACTGTTGCACAATGATAAAATCTAGCGTATCGTATCGTATATTCTTACCGTATTATCACAATGATATTGTATCCCCCTAAGGGCCAAGCCAACTGCTGTTTTTACTGTTCATGCATTTGACCAATTGTAAATATATATTCATGTGCTATTCCCCTGTATTTCTTCTGTATTGTGGTTGCTTCGCATAGGTTAACGCAGTGTTAACGTTTTTGTGAAATAAATTGGATCATACTTCTTTATCCAGGTTCGCTTATCAAATAGAATATTACATATTTTTACTATTCCAAATCAATTTGTTCCATGACAGTTTGAGGTAGATTTGGATGCAGTGTTGCGTGGAAAATCATTGGGTTGTTGAAGTATTTTTTTACGGTCCAAATTTTCTGACAATATTGTTAATATTATAACAATACAGATAATATCGATTCAGTTATGCGTTGAATAGGATCTATTTTAACTATTGCCCTCAAAACGTCCTTATCAACATTGTTCTGCAGACGCCCAAGTGGTCCTTCGACATTTTCGAACAATCTGATTTGGTTAGCAAATGAAATTGTTTGAAACTGATGTAGTAACGAAATTCTTGTTAAAAGCTATTTACATAGTTGATATTGTATACAATAGCAAACGTTAATACGTTAACACTAATGTGCTACATCAGAATTGAATTACCAAGTTTCTTTTATTTCAATTGAAATACAAAAATGAGGGTCTGTGTCTGACAAAAATATAAAATACCTAACAAATTAATTCAATTTGAATTTGAGCATCTGTGGCCGATGTTTAATATTCCACTTTAGTGATTAGTTAGACCAAACAACAATTTGAATATGAGAGATGAATACCTGTTAGAATTAGGACAAATGACTTCTTAATCTGTTATTATACCAAACGCCTAAGCAATAGCATAAGAATTGCCTTTGATTATTGTTGTGTACTGCTTTTCAACAGTCTAATTATTTAGGCATATTTTCTTCCATACGGACTTCCACTCCAAAGGTGTAGGGCTCACCTCACTGACGTGCATCCGCCAACTTCACGTTCTATATTATAAATATAAAGTTCTCCAAGACACCTGAACTCCTTCAACCGGCGCGTGACCAGAATGATAGTTTGATAAGGCCTTCCTACACCGAGAGGAGGCTCCTACTCAATAAAGAATACCTAAATGTATTCATGATAATCGTCAAAGTGATCATTGAACACTGTTGTTTTTATTACACTTATTCAATAAAGATAGCGAATTTTGATATTCATAACATGTTATCGGTCCTTGGAGGTCTAGTACGTGTGGTATTCATATTTGGGTCAAACCGAGTAATAGAGTTGGGTCGCAAAAGACAAATAAGCCTAGACCTTACCTATGCAAATAGCTTTTCTAGACAATTTTGTTTATATTACACTTAATATCGACAAAATATTGTAATACAAAATGCCAATACAAAGTAAATTTGTTATAGTTAACGTTTTGTAACCAGCGTGATATTTACAAGTTTTGTCAAAACTACATGAAGTCTCACCTAAGCTTAGCTAGTATGAAACGAATTTTGGCAAATTTCGTGTTACTAATTGCTAAACACCATTCAGGCCCTAAATTTAAAACATATTTGATTATGTACTTTTGTCTATCATGAAACCTTTCCGAAGTAACCATAACTTGCACAGCTTCGTATCGATATATCGAGATAGAATTGACTCTAATCCTCCAATCTTAGTTTCGAACCCAGGTCCCCGTTGTAGAAGACTGAATTTCAAAGCATTTTGATCAAATATTACTGGCGAAACTGGCGCACTGGAAAGAAACAATGTTACCAACATTTGACAATACTGCTGTCGCGGAATAATATCGCCTCAGAAACCGTTTGCGAAATTGCTGTGGGCTTTTAATTTAAGTCTTCGGTTTGTTCTTTATACCCGATCCGATTATTTTAAAGGAGGAACGCTACAAAAACAGGTCTAAGTTACAGTAAATAATATTGTCATTTATGAGAAGGAAAAAGTTAAGAAAATGCTGCCGCTAATGGCCCGACCAATGCTTATAATGACGATTATTTATTTAAAAAGGCTTAAACGCTGTTTAGAGTACCACAGGAAGTGCAGTTTCTGCCAATTTTTTTCCGTTTAAGAGAAGCAAACTCAAACCCATGACAATTAAAATTTTCATTTCTTTTTCACTTTTTCGTAATCCTCCTTGAGACGCTTTGTTTGCAAACTTAGTCAATGATTCAACAGTTCATGTAATGTTAATAAAGAAATAATAGGGTATAAGTTAATTGAAGACGTGTCATTTAAGAGAAATTATAAATAATAATTAATATTATTTTTTGGTTAACCACAGTAAGAGTGAATGCCGTAGGAAAGACTTCGAGCACTTGCGTCGTTAAAAACCTCACAACTTTAAAGTCTTTGATCTCGATAATGTGAGACAAGTGGTATGGGGACCAATATACTACAACGATCGGTGCGCACGGGTGAAGCATTATTAAACCAGACCTGAGCTATTTAAACGTTAAGTATAAATTAGAGCAAAGATGTAAGACAGATAAAATCAAGTTCGGCAAACAAATAAAACAGTACTAACACAGATACTTTATCCTGTTTATTGCAAATCACAAGTGTTATAGTATAAATATTACTGCGAGATTAGATTAATAATAACATTTACTTGAAAATCATTACATTTCACCAGTTACTCCAGTTCGGTTCCAGGTCTGATACTTCGCTCGCATCCTCGCGCCGTCAGGTGTGATTGAGGTTCAATAATACGAAATCGTTTTCAATAAAAGTGCTACCATATGAATGCTGACCAATGACTATCGCGCTATTTTTCAAGAGAAATATTTGGCGCACGTATATTTTCAGTGGCTGTGTTTCAGTTATATGTATGTATCTTCAACACGAAATCCATTTTCCTTTTCTCCAGTCCGTATTCTTTGTAAAATATAAAACTACCACCACTTTAGAATAAATCTTTCTGAATAGATACACCTTTCCTGCATACTTGATTTTCTCCATGGACTCATATTTTAAAAAAAGATATATACGCATTTCTGACATATTTCATTTATATTCTTGTACAGGGTCTTGATACTATTAACTGAATAACGTCAATAAAATTATTTCATATAATTATTAAATTCTATGCCATTAGAATAAAGATGTCTTTCCTTTATCGTCACCATCATCGTTATTTCATCGTTATATCATCAATAAACATTTCAGCGTTCCTTTTGCCTTCAGAATGATAAGGCTCAGGATAATAAAAGACTTTACTGCTGCTGCTGCTGCTGCTGCTGCTGCAGCAGCGGCGGCGGCGGCAACGTTATAGCTTTTTAAACCTCTTATACGCTGTAACGTAATAAATACTTGGATTATATAAGAAGATTTTAAAATTCGGTTCAGTTCATTGATAATCAGATTATCTAAAACGGATATTACACCATAACATATTACTGTTATGAATGCTGTTCTCATCCAAAAATAACAATGTAAAAAGCAGGAATATTTTTATGGTGAATACGTAAAAAGGTTACCGATATTTGACACACGGTGTTCATTCCGGACACGTTCGCCTATAGAACAGCGCAGTCAATGCTCTCATATACAAGGAATTGCCCTCTTTATGGAATCATGACGAAGATTTTATGTACCCCACTTACGAACATTGACATCCGAGAACGACAATTTCCTGTATACCAAACATACTTTCTTTCAAATAATTTTCAACGGATTTATTACTTCGCTTTATTGCGTTTTAAATTAAATCGCGGTATATAAATACGTGAAGCGTCTTAGAATTATGACAGGGAATTCTTTTATACGTGTGTCGCTGGGAATTTAATTTATATCGCAATTTAGCTGCTGAATGTGTCGAATTTATTGCTTTATTGTTCTTTTTGCTCGTCGTATTTCAACGGTCGAACTCGACAATGGAAATACGCAATACATACCAGTACCTACTGCTTTGGTGACACTAAAAAATATCTATATCCTTTTCGTATTCTCTTTGAGCGTATTTTGTGAAATTGCGTTTTAAAACCTATCACGTGTTACTTTTACCGGTAAACAGGCGCGATCTATGAAAGTAATCACAATAATCGTAACATATCATAACCGATTTTGAAACGGTCCTTAACGGGGTAAGCCGAAAGCGCCGATTGCCAAATATCTCTATCCTTACAAATCTCACGTGCTTCTTCTACATTTGTCACTGTTTTCATATGCATGCCGGTTTCGGAGACTCTCGACTCCTCAGTCAGTCAGTGTCTGACATATTTTGTGGAGGTATCAAAGTTTTGATCTCCCTCGGTACGTACACGTAAAACTTATGCAAAATAATCAATAATATCTATAGTTAACATATATTTAGGAATACGACGTCGTTAATGACATTAATATCACAGACGTCTATGACCAAATACGAATAGAGTATAGTTGTCTTGATACAATTATCGCCGCAAGCTAATAAAAAAGTCATATATCGTTCGCTTTCATTATAGCTTCTTGTAATATCTATCGACGATCATCAATGCGTCCTAGAAATAGTGATTGGATCATTTCCAATGCTGTGTCGGAGCCAGAAACACACTCCATAGTAATCTGCTAAATGAGTATTAACAACCTTCTTTATATACTATCCGTTTCTTTGATTATACGTACGATGGATATCCATAAATACCCTATCAATGTGTGAACATACAAATAAATTTGCAGTGTCTGTATACATTATCCATTTAACCGAGATTTTTGATGTCAATACAGCTGTTTATGCATTACCAGAGGTTGGAGCAATATACGCGTGATAGTTATATCTTGTAGGTACTTGTGCAGGCAGCAATGGATGGTCTATCGTGGCAACCAACACCCCTCACGATACATTGTCAGGCCTCTCATTGAGTCATATTCACGTGACAGAGTCGTCGCTACCATGCGTGCTATACGCATCCTATAGTTTCAAAGATCCTTTTCCTGTCATGCGTACGACACGCACGCGGGCGAAACCCGCGTGACAGGAAAAAGGCTCAAAAATTGTATCACGATTTAGTCATATTGCTAGGTGTGTAAATGACCTGACAGTTAGGTTTGTTGGACATATTAGTTGGAAAATTGGAACTGCTTCCTGCGGTAATTTGATTGAGAGTTAATTAGTTATCAACTACATAACACTGAACGTTTGTGTATCGCAACTTTAATTAGAGATATTAAAAAAACGTTATTATCATATCAAACTGTGTACATGTATACCTATAAAATTTACGAAGCTGGAAGCTCCATCCGTCATCGTGTCAGATAAAGCTGTGAAGAGTAGTTTATAGCAGAACCGTATAACATATTATTCCTCAACTTGAATATATTAAATATGGGTAGCTAAGGGGTGGAAATATAATAACTAATGGGGGTAGTGCCCCAGGGCAAAGGCTAGTGATGGATGAAAGAGCCAACACACGCGCAAACATCTCGACACGCTTTTATTAAGTAACCAGCAAAGGAGTCTCGTCGCATAGTGTGTTTACATTTTAATATAAACCTTGATGTAACCTTCATAAAAATTTGTGTCGCGCCGTAAATTTTATTTTCGAATGGCGAAAAATATCATGTGACCACATAAGTGAAGAATTCAAATTGTAGTAATATGAAAACCCTATACTGAGCCAATTATGTGTCATATTTAAACCGAATCCCGTTTTAGGTTCAGGACAGACAAAGTCGAAGAAAACCGATCGTTGACCTGACGAATTAATATTTATGTAAACACTGAACCAGCAAGTTCTTAATGTGAACTTAATGTTAGCTTTGTTCCAGACGTCAGACTAAGGTTTATTCAATATGTCGTATGCAAAAGTTTCAAACTTGAAAACAGTTTTCACTGAGCAAGAAATGGTCGCATTTCTCATTGAAAAGAAATATAATGAAATAAACATCGGGTTTTTGCTGAAATATAAGAATATTGCTTTTATTTCTCGCCACGTAATGTTGATCTCGATTACGATAACCCCAATATTGTCCCTACATTGTTTAATTTCGCAAAACTTTTTGCCCCAGAAATTGAATAATGCGAACTGCTTAAGTAAATGTACACTCGCGGCGGAATTAGTGTTAATGTTTGTTTTCATTCGCCTGGGATTTAAAAGGGACAGACGGCACAAACTCTGTCTGTTTGTGTAACTAACAAGACTTTTACTCAAATATTACGTTCCGTGGTACGTCTCTGTTATTGTAAAATTTTCCATACTATTTGCTCGGATAAGTACGTCATATAATCTCACAATGTATTGCTTATGACGCATGATGCAATAAAGAATGGTTATCCGCGTATATTTGGAATCCGTAGCAATATCAGGATAAAAAATATCCTATGTTCATTCCCAGGCTTCAAACTATCCCCATACCTTAACCTTAAAAACCGTACCCTTAACCTTAAAATTGGTAAATAGACTTGTTAAAGTATTCACGGTTTGTTTCGATTGATAGGTACTGTTATACCTATATTCCCATGTTATAGTTGAAACACGCTGTATTGTTGCTAATGATCTAAATTTCCCTTTAAAATAAACTGTAGCAAGCATATTCATAGCTGATTGCTGTGAAATATTAGGTACATTATAAACACGAAAAATACTCTACACGCAAAAATACCTCAATATAAATTACGCTATAATCCACAGAATTATAAACGCGACCTAGATAAATCACCGATTGTTGATATTGTAATAGATTTTAATTAACTTTACAATGAAGTACTAAACGTGTCAGAAACCAAACGGCTTTTCGGATTGTTTAAAGACCATCCATCAATGTCGACTGTTCAGATAACTAAAGGCGTGAAATACAGATGGCACTGAGATGAGACACCTTCCGCTAGTCTACAAAGATACCAAATGAACACCGTTTTATGTATTAATAAAATAGTGTTTATTAATAACCAGCTTTTGCCCGTGACTACGTCCCGTCCCCGCCCCCGCAATTCCCTTCGGAGGTAGAATTTCGTAAAATGTGTGTTTACTTCACCTCGACGTATCACTACATATACATATTATTATACAAATGGTATTATATATATAAACCTTCCTCTTTAATCACTCTATCTATTTAAAAAACCGCATCAAAATCCGTTGCGTAGTTTTAAAGATCTAAGCCTACATAGCGACAGACAGCGGAAAGCGACTTTGATTTTTACTATGTAGTGATGGCAAATATTAAAACACGTCGTACTAAGACTGAGACGTGGCTCGGAAGTCGCGACCCGTGATCCAATGTGTCCCACGAACGAGGGAATATGAAAACGCGTGGTTGAAAAACTAGCGACAGATGCTAATTGGGTAAAGACCCGAACCCATCATTAGGATACTAACACATACTCGTAACTAGCCACCGGTATCGTATTATGTCAAAAGAAAATGAAAACCAGTACTAGCAACTTTAAAAGAGTATATTTTGAAAACGTTCATTTATGTATTATCGGATGAAAGGATAAATGGCAACTACACGCTCTCGCTCGGGACGCTGGAGGACAAATCCTTACCAAATCTACCGCTCAAATAGTACTGAAGTAGATTTACATTTTTTCATATTTGCATAAGAAAGGACTCGTGAAACAATGTACAATGAAGTAGACAAAGACAATATAATCAAATTGATCTTTGAGTCTAATATATCAAATAAAGTTCGACTTTCATTTGTAAGGTTCAGTGCGTTACCAATTCTTTAGGATAGAGTTTTGATGCTATTGCAAAAGTGTGTACAAGTGTACTTACATGCCTAACAATCAAGTTGAAATCAGAATACGTATCATTTATGATGTAAATAGATATGATGGTATTAATCCAAAATCTACACGAAATCTATATACGTATGAACATTTTATTTGTTTTTATTAAATGTTCGTTGCGATTCCAGATAGACTATTGGCTACATAAAATTTGCCTTATTTAAGAAAATTGCTAATGGCTGATTTTTTATTTATGCTATGAGAATGCCGAGTTAAATTAAATATGTATTACGTATATATGTAGGTATTAAGACTCTGACACCATAAACTTCTTTCGTTTCAATTTACAAAGTTACTTTTTCACTTGTTTATTATAATTATGTATATCATCTAAATACCTCTTAGATTACCTATATCATAAAATATTGTTGAAATGTTCTGACGTATTTCAAATGTCTTAAAACGTAATCACGAAATAAAATATTGAACGTACACTCAGCACACCAAGACGAGATGTCCCAACGCGGATTATATTTGTAATATGCAAGTATATTCATACATTTCCCTGTCTCCCAGGATGCGGAATAATTTATAATTACAAATACGGGCTCCTCAGCTTGTCGCGGCTTAGCTTGCATAGAAATGAATATTTTCTTGAGTCATCCTCGTTTATTACTCACGACCGCCATCATGTGAAAAAAAATATTGTTGTGACCGATTTATATTTCCATTTTAGTTGACGATACCAAAAATATTGCAGCTATTTTCAAACTCTACGTAAATATAACAAACATATTTTGTTAAAAAATCAAAAGCTACATAAAAATTTGCAAAAAAAATTTCGGCGATTTGATAACTGTATGGCTTTTGTAAATCGATACTTCAGATTCAGTAATGAAAAAAACAAAACGTTTATTTGTAATAATGTAAGTAAATTCTTAAACCACATCTTTGTCATTTATGTTTACACACAAATATAGCATATAGTACTCAATACACATTATACTACAAATACATAAGTACAATTGACAGCCTTCTCACCAGTTAAGCGATCTCTTCCATGCACCAATTGGAAATAAAACAAAGATTACTGACTTTAAGATAAGAAAATTAACACTGAATAACTAAGTTAATAGTAATAGTAACTTCATATACTAAAAATCCACTCAAAAACCGGTGTTCGGGAACCTTTTATTGCACACAAATACCATGATTTACACCGGTTTTTTAACAATGTACTCTAGACTAGACTAGACGCTAGACTAAATTCACGACAATCTTTTAAATAACACATTTTGTAAGACAGCGTGATACTTAATTGTGAAATTACTCGAATTAGAACATCTTCAATACGCAATTGTGAATATGTAAACAAACATCCAACGTCTGTCAGCTAACGCCCTAAACATGATTATCGAATATGAACCAGTACTTATTACTTATCTATCCTCCAAAGCAAAAGTCTCATGAGAATTTCCTATTACCTGTCAACTATGGAGAAGCCAGCGGCGTGGTCGCTTAACTATTCAAATCTCCTGCAATCTGCAACCGCATTACGACTACAAGCGTTTATAAATATTCATTACTTCCCGTTCCATTATGAAGTCACCGTTCAAATACGCGCTCCTTTTAGAGTCGGAACGATAGCTTAATGCGCATCTGCTGATCATATTTCATCCTCTGTGTAAAGATCGTTATACTTACGGCTAATGCGGATACAAAGCCAACACAAAATAATAACTACCAGTCATTTGTACGCTCGGAAATTGTAAATGTAATATTTAAAAATATAAAATTCAAAGCAAATACCAAACCAAACCATTGCCCAATTTCACGCCATAAATTTGGCCTTAAGCCAGAACAAACAAATGGAGCTGAGCCTTTGGGCAACAGCACCGCGGGGAAATATCGGAATACCTTTGTAACTTCTGCAAACAGACGTCGCAATGTTAAGAAAATTAAAGTAACGAAATTGAATATTTGCACAGACTAAGGGATGTCCCCCTTAATGTGTGGTGACCAAATAATTGATTGCAAAGAAATCTATTGAACGATTGTGACCTAATTGATAAAATGATATATGTATATCATTTACTAACAGACGTTACTATGTATAACATATCACTATATCGTCCTGTTAGATGTATTCAGGAAAGTTTTTAAATCTATATTTTCAAACGCGAACAGTCTTTCAAAACAATGGTGAAAAAATTGTTCTAAGTAATTCAGATATTACAGATTTTTACTTCATACAATAAATTACATCCACATCATTATTTCTACAGACAGATCTATCACGTATGTACCTTTCATTGAAATCGTAGTACATACAATAAAAAATACATATTTTTATTGAAATACAATGCCTATAAAATTTCATTATCACAGTTCATTCTTCTCAAGTTTGCTTCTTACTTAATAAGAGATACATTAATAAGACTCCACGATTGATCGACATTTTCTCTATAAATCACAAGTATATTTTTGGAATTTTCAACAGAAAATCTAAATTACTTCGCTTGATAAAGCTTATCTAGTTTTCAAAGCATAAAATGTTATAAGTCAAATAATTTTCATAACACCTATCCTATATATTTTAACATCGCGCCGGTACCAATTATATTGGATATCAAAATCGGATTAATCTCTTTAGCTTTTGCTCCACTAGCAACAAATAATATTGATGGGAAGCTTAGCATGAAATTTCATTAAATACAAAGCTAAACACACCTTGAAAACACAAGCATAAGGGTAAATTGTAGTTTGTTAATTTGCGTATACCAATTTTATCGAGAATCATTCAAATATTTGTGTATGTGTTCAAATATAAACAGTGCTATGTACATTACACTGAAATAGTTAGTAGTAAGGGAGTTATTAACGAGAGTACCTACCTAGTCAGTGTGTGCTTAAAACAAATGTAAGGCTCCAATACATAACACAAATATTGTTTCTATTCCAAATTTATCTGAAATCCCTAGAACAATGCTAATTACATTTTCTGAACTATGAATGACTATTTTGATTAAATCATAAATAGTGTAACTTAACAATAATAATTCTTTTTATTTGTACGCTATTATAGAAACGTTAGACAACACGAAATACAGTCAACCCTCCTATAACGCGATGTGTGCATACCGCGCTATATGAAACTCGGATTTATATACTTACAAACCAGGCTATGTAATTCGTAGCGCGTTATATGGAAATCTCGCTATAAGAAACTCAGAATTAGTACATATCACATCATTCGTGCCGCGTTATATGGAGACCAATAAATACAAAAGACAAGATAGATTATAAATTATTTTTATTGAATTGAAGAGTTCGTTCTGAACGTACCGCGCTATAGGAGGGCTGTCGCAATTTCATCTCCGCGTTATACGGAAACCGCGTTCTAAAAGTACCGCGTTATAGAAGGGTTGACGGTAGTTATATGAAAATACAAATGCCAATTAGGGAATGTTATCTCAACAACCAAGACAATAATTACTCGCACCACAAACACAAGCACACACACACAAGGGAACGAGTCGGTCTTACACCGAAGCACGCCAATAGTTTATAACGCTAATAGTTTCGCATCAAAAACGTTCGTAGATTTCGTTACTCGCTACTTTATTACCAAGCGACGCTGTTGACATTGTATACGTAATTTTTTTTTATAATTCATTCGAAATTTCTAAACCAGCCAGTGTTGGCTGTTAGCCTGACCTTGATGTTACTAGGAGTTCAAATAAAATTTCTATTCTCTTTAATGCTAACACTATTCTAATTACTTTTGCTATAGAATCTCGTATCCATCTTACTTATTTGACGCTCATTTTAATAAAAATGTTAGGTAGTACCTAAGGCTCTATTGAGAGTGCTCTTACGTATATTAAAATCTTCAATCCAGTGACTTTTTGTTTTAAAGACATAACTTCACTAGTTGTCACCTGTGGCATTGCCTACGTTTGACTAGAAATGGACGAATTTAAATTGTTTCCTATATCCCGATAAGTGATTATCAAATTGTAGCACCTTCATTATTTCTTTCCTTATTTCTTAGGGGTCATACTATAGTCAGATTCAAAACCTCATCGCAACACTTTTGTTCATAATCATTACGTTAGAAATGGAAATAGTAAATGAAAATTATCCCGATAAATTATCAAACATGCAGTTAAATAGAATATGACATTATATTCATTGTACATGAACATAAATAAATCACGCATATGATTCTTTTGATGAAAAATTTAAAATAAAACACTAAAAATATTGATATTGCTGATCTCGGAAGTCAATGTTTGTAAGTGGAAGACATAAAATCCTCGCCATGAAGCCGTAAAGAGAGCAATTCCTTGTATATGAGAGCATGGACGTCGCGCGCTCTATAGCCGAACGTGTCCGGAATAAATACTTTGTGTCGCATTGTCGCATATCAGTACGTTCTCGTAACTCTATGTCGCGAGGTGTCATCCCATATATCATGCTAGCCGTCCCCGGCCGCTTCGCTTGGCGTAAATTAAAACGCAGTCATAAATATTTAAGTACAACATTTGCTTACAATTTGGTGGAATCTTAAAAAAAAATAATAAAATTACATCGAAATCCGTTAGTTTCAATTTTCAGTTAAGCGTTCTACATGAAACCGACTAAATAATTGTTCTTCGTATCCGATACCAAAGCGAGGGATTACGATGCGGTACGGAAGCAATACGTGTCTTCGAGCCAATGGACACCGCATCACGTATTTCGCATTACTGCGTTCAATGACTATAAAATTACGACTTTTACGAGACTTCGAGGACGACGTGTTAAAACTGGCTGACGCGCATATTCTTCTTATATTCTTTCACTGGCATGCAATTTTCAGTGATATCTTTAACACAATTGCTAAATGTATCGAAATCCAAAACGCATAAAACCACCGCTTACTTATTTTGTCAGTTATTTCAAACCGAGCGAAATACTTTAGGCACGAAATAGATGTTTCAGTAAAAAGTTGAACAGGAAGTTTGGGATATTAGCCGCTCAAAAGAACCGAATGCGATTAGGTTAAGCACGGGGAGCTCTCAAAAAACCGGGAACCTTTTCGACTTTTCACTGAAGTAGCCGTCATTACGGACACTAATCGCGTGACTCGGCTCATATAACAAGATGCTATCTTATTTTACATCTCAAAACGCGAAGATCTTTTATTGTTACTTCAACGTTTAGAAAGACGGTTTCTGAAAGGCAATCAAATGTAATACAAAGATGGAGCCGAAGGCGTGACGCGGATTAAAAATATACAGCAATTTCACAAGCGATCATAGCAATGTTACAGTTACAATACCAATTATTACAATCGCAGCGAGCGTCAGCAATCTATTGGGGAAATTGTTCGATTCAAGCGCGCCAGTCATTAGCAAACATTTGTCATTTGCAAACTCAGTCTGACATTTATCGCTCTACAATTGATGAGCGGATGTTAGGCCACGCAATCAATTGTCCCCGAGCATGATTCTGCCGAAATAGGCAAAATTTTCGACAAATTAATATTCTTAAGATATCATTTACGCGACGACAACGCGATTCTGTAATATTGGATAAGTGGTATTACGATTACAGGTTGTATAAATGCGTCCGATAACAAACGTGAGTGATATTTTTAGAATTCGCCTATTGTACGCAAAACAAACAATAATAAACTGCCTCTCGTAAAAGCAGCACGGAATTGAGAGAGGACAAATGAGCTAGCAGTCAATTATTTCAAGAATGATATTGAACCTTATCTTCAAATGTTTACTATGTAGTATATCTGTTGTATAGTGCTTATTAAGAACATTAAATTTCAAGCGAATATACAATTTTGTAATTTAAGTAATGATATTCGTGTCAGTTTATAAATTTTACTTGTTACTTTTCATTTTTCAACGTTAGGAATAAGTATCTAAGGCGCTTTCATACAAATTGCTAAATAACTAGATTACAAAAAATCCGGTAGAAGAATTAACACACTTCGGTAGCTAAAGAACAAGATTCGCTTTGTAATTCGCCCGTTCAAGATTTCTCTCCGTTTCGTATATACACTACACCATTTTCTCTCCGCAGTTAAATCAAACAAGCACAATGTTAGAAAGGAGAAACACACATTTTTTACTTTAATATCTACGAGTTTCTTAACTTACGAGTAACTATGAAGTTCCGTGAATTATTGTTTGTAGTTTTAATATTTATTGTGTGTTTGCCCTATAAATGATTGGTATATGAGTTTTTTGGCAATAGGTTCACCACCTATTCCATTGTGGGACTTAAACGTAACTGGTGAATTGTGGGGGTGTACTACACTCCTC
>DWDX01001894.1:0-16841 GCA_018245675.1 Agara michaeli | reverse complement strand
CCGCCAGAGTAAATGATGTAAATAAGCCCAGCAAATTTATACATTGGCGCTAAGGAACGCTTCCGTAATAATTATATACATTAAACTAGGCTCAACAGTATACATACTTGTAATGTGACCGCTCAATGATTAATAGTACACGGAGACTAATGTCGGATGCTAATGAGCCGTGATTAACGCCGGCCTGATATTTAATGATTCGTCATTAGAACGATGACGCGTCATCGCAATGGAATGGATGGAATCATCACAGGTAGGTAGGTACGCACGTACGGGAGGAACTGTTACAAGAGCTGATACATTTTGAACTTGCTATCATAATATAAAAACGTACAACACATAAATGTTAAATATTTAAACAGTGAAAAATTTAAAAGAGCGAGAAAGAGATGAAACATTTTGTCGATAATAGAATCGGTACTTGTTGGCGTATGTAGTTTCATGTTGATTTATATACGACGGAACTGTATGCGTTACATAAACATTGAGGTCGTTTATAATCTGTCTCGGTGATAATTTATATGCAATCCGATCAAACTTTGCATTGCAAATTGGTCGTATTGATGGCGGATGGCGGGCAAACTGCGCTCGTGTTTGGACGTCAATATTACGTACATGTAGGTACTTACATATATGTGTGGAAAGTAGACTTTCATACATTTCGTAGTCCTATTTTATACTCAACACGTAGTTAGTTGGTTATATGAGCGAGTGAGTGAGATGTCGATTAAACGCAACAATGATAGACAATGCTTCCATTTTGAATATCTGGGTTTTAAATTCCCGGCAGCCATTTCGAACTTAAGGAGGTGTGTAAGTTGTATCATTGGTTAATTATAATTAAATATAGGTTATAAACTATAATAGCGATGAAATAAGCTTAATGTTTCACCAGTGTAGCAGACCTTTATATTCCCGAGGTGAGACCCTTTTACAGCATAGGACGGTAAATGGTTCGCCAATAATGAACGTAGATGTCGAGAACAGTGCAAACTACTTGACGCCGGATGGCTCGAAGGTCCATTGATTAGGTAGTCGACAAATTTGCATTGTCGTAGCAAAGCACCAACATACGATACTTATCAGAGGACTTCGTTAGGACTGGAAAATGAGTGTCATGATCCGTACAGATCGTGTACCCGGCAAAATAGTTGCATCGTATCCATTCAGGTCTAATAGGTTGCAAACAAACCCACCCGCTGCGCACGACGCTGTCTTGTCCATAATGGTGTGAAGTGAATGCATTAAACTAAATGGGTTCCTTGCCTCGTTCCGTTTTGATTTTACAATGTAGTTTTATGCTCGCGGGACAACAGTGGTAATAGGTACCCACATAGAACTAATGGTATGGAGTGTTTTTATTGGCACAAACAAATTATTACCTGCTTTTTTATAAGTTGCGTAAAAGAATATTTGAAATAGCCGATTACTTGTTCCTGAATGGAACTGTCAATATTTCCCGAAAAGTACTATCTGGAGTTTTTCGAAACAAAAGCTCTTCATCAGACGTGATCGCGGTCTAACTCTTGACTGTAAATAATAATAAAAAGCTGATTTTTAACCTATTCCGACGAAGTGCATCGATATGTATAAAACACTTTATCCATGGCGCAGTCTCTTTTGTTGATTAACGAAGATAAATGTATAATTAATCTATCACAACATAACCTCAGAATCGTGCGTTTTATATGCGGTCGTAAAACGAATGTACGAACACCTCAGACGGTCCGGTTGGTACGCATAAGAAATATCGAAGACAATAACAGTTACGCTAATCCAGTAGCGAGAAACGAGCCGGAGGTTGACAATACGCTACAAGGGATTAACATGGCGATACATTCGCATAAGAAGCAATTAGCTGGTAGGGATAGGGACGGAATGCGCGCGACCGTTAGATCCCGGCAGGCCGGTGTCCCTAGTTGGTGACGCTGCATCTCGGTTGAATGGTCTCTACTAGATCCCGGGCCATTTGTGTAGCCACCGTCGCTCCCGTAACTCGCGGAACGTTCAAAGTTCACATCGTGTAATGCGTTAAATCGTGCAAAAAACCATGTAGGTACAATGATCAAGTATTTGGACATGAAATATTTATTTATTCTATTCTTTATCGTACCTGAACGTCTCGTATCGTAACAAAGTAACAAAGTTACAATGGGCAAAATTAATGCCTAATGGCTTTTTCTGCCAGTCAAACCTGTGCGGATGAGGGACTGAAGTATTCCAAAGAAGCCAGTTTGTAATAATCTACGTAGACGAAAGTTGTATTTTGTATATTATATATGTGTACTTTTAACGTAATATAACACGCATCGACCAACATTTGCATGTCGAATGGTTGCGAACGAATCAATCTCAAATTATTATAACAATATCTCATACAATTCCAAACACTACAATTCAAACAGACGTTCATTTATCCAAAGCGGCCGAGTCGTGCTGCGTGATTTACGTAACTCGAAGGGGCTTTTGTTGGAGATGGAACATGTATTTGCGGCTACAATGGGTATAGCACGGACTTCTACGCTATAGAGCAGCTTTACATCTGTCATCCTTGTCATCCATTTGACAGAATCAATTGCTTTCCTATTGCCATCAATAGCAAAGTAATTGATTACTTACGTGATATTATTTTTTTATAATATCCTGGGACACCCTCACACACGGCCATCTGATCCCAAATTATGCAGACCCTGCGCTGCTGTGACCAGTTATCTGATAAACATACATGTTACTATATAATATTTACATCTAGATATTTTTATTACACACAGACAACGGACAAATAATCAGCACTGTACCAGCGAGGTGGAGTGTGCTGCCAAGCTCTCCCAGTCGCGATGGACAAGCAGTGTGACGTAGTGTTGATGTTAACGAAGTAGTTTGTCATACGAGTATATTCAGAACAGATAGACACAGTCAACGTTCTTGTTTGAATTATATTTTGTCTCACTTTTGGGTACAGACCAATCAAACTTGGCGAGGATAGGTCTTCTCAGTGCTATTCCAAGGCGTAATAATACGGCTGAACGACTATAATTTATTGGTGTGCATTGGCAATAACCGCTTAAGTCCTTCTAAAACACGCCAAACACTAGGCGGATAGCAGTCATCGGTCCAATAGCCCACTTTGGCCAATATTACTTCAGAAGACATATCACGTAAACCAACATTCAATCACTACGAACGCATATATTACTTTATCTATCTCTCAAAACAAAATATAACCATTAAAATGAGTTATGAGCTGCCCGTACTCCTGCACAATTGGTTTCAGAAGCAATGGGCGTACGATTAAAGCAAGTATCGATTAATGGATTTTATTAGCGATGTCGATCGATTACTCGAATATCCCTGACAAAGGATTGACACGTGGAGGCAGTTAACGCGGGCTATCTGAGTGTTGTGCGTTGTACGTTATAACAATGTTGACACGGCAGTTTCGAACAAAGTGCTGGGATGTCGAGCATTATCGAACAGTGAGGAGATAGCTCACGCTGCCCATTGACGCTTTCCTGATAACGCTAAACGTTTTATGGAACGTGATGGAGTGGAATTTACCGAGCTTCGGGAATATTAGAATACTGTACTTTTGTGACGAATTATGGTTTACCGAGAAATATATAATAATCAATTATTTAATTATAATACATTTTGGTTTTAGACGTTTTCAATATTATTATAGTATTCGTAGCGCGATTCAAAATACTTATACATAAACAGGCTTTGGATAACGTTAACAACCCAGGCGAATCTCGACAGACATCGGACCATTTTGGCTGTATTTAATGTTGGGTGCGTTAAGCTGCCAAGTCAAAATTGCTTATTACCAGATAAGGATTTAGGGTAATTAGTGACCGCAGTGGATTTCACACAATGCTCAGGAAACACCATATTAGTGATCGCCGGGATGGGCATTAGACGTCAAGTTGGATTTATCACCCAAACTTGGTAAACAATTACCGATAAAAACGTGAATACTTAGTCAACTTTAGTCAACTTGAAAGTCAACGAATAAATTGCTACAGCCTTATACAAAGCGACATTTTAAATTTAGAATTACATTGCACGAACATATTGTATTCAAAATCGACTACAAATTAAAATATATTGAATGTTTTTGTGAATTTTGTTTCAGTAGCAGATGTGAATAAACTCAAAACAAAACGTGCAAATTTAAGTAATCGAAAAAATCGCGCAGTAATGCAACATCAAGATATTATGTCCTTTATTATTATGTTTTGTAAGGATCTCTCTCCGATCCTTCCGAGACATGTAATATACGCGTATGTCGACATGCTAAATATACGTCCAAGTCAACGCCCTGCCATTATGTGATTGCACGGTACAACAATGAGCGGATGATAACGCCTTATCTACGGCGGCGGGGAGGGGGGGCGCCGGAAACACGCCAGCTTGATCGAATGCGCAAGCGCATCCAGAGATCCTGCATCTGGTTTCTTGCATTTATTACGACTACGTGAATTGTAATGCATCCAGAAATTAAGTATTACTATGGAATGTACAGGAAATCGCGTATAGCGTAGTGTTTTTAAACCGATCCAAAATCGAACAAAATAATTTTTTTTTTTCTATTGTTATAGTAAGTCTGTTTTTTTTTATGTTTTACCTCTGCGTTTTTATTGTTTTCAACAGTTCAACAGTATTGTGTTCAACAAAGCCATTGGTTATACGTTACTGGCATTTTATAACAGGTAACAATTATACTATTAAAATTTAATATTAAAATACAGGATTACGAGTTAGCGATGAGTGTTTTGCTAATTCTATATCTGCTGCTAAGCATAAACGGTGAACATCATTACATTTAAGTTTGTAAGCAAATATAAATGAATAACTTAATGAAATCTCCGTATCTGTTTTGGAATGCCGAAAACGTTTCAAGCCGATTTTAGACGCGAATAAAGAAAAAAATCTTTAATTGCTAATCTTGTTCACGAAGTTAATTGTCTACATAAATCAAGATGATTTAAACCCAGTGTTATTTATCGCCAATCCTCACAAATCGTTCCCCCGTCCACGATCCTTACATTTAAGACAAAATTCTGCTTGTAGACGATGACGTCAAAACTGTGAAATTCTTAGCTACCGTAACCTGAAATCAACTTCACTTTATCTACACTTGGAGACAACTCAAGCCGGTCAATACATAGTCGAATGTGAAGTGTGAATCTAAAGTGCTCAACAGACGAGCGCGTTTGGTATTCGCTGAATATTCGGTTTGATTGCGAACAAAATGTAATCGTATTGTCTGTTGAGCGTCTTATACCGGTCACGTATCTCTTATAACAATCTAAGGTATTCAACGCAGATGTTATGTAAATGTCGTATCTTATCTGGAACGAAATACATAGGTGTAATAATGGAGTACTGTTTATGAGTTGTTTACTTAGATTGTCGCAGCACCCTTCCGATAATATTATATCCCACTTTTTTTACTCTCAAATACAGTACAGTACATGCAGTGTGAAATATTGTCATCCTTATTTCCCATAACGACGGATCTAATTTCTCTATTAAAAGTACTCTAAAACTGGCCTCCTTCTAGTATTTTCTACATCTTCCGACTGTATCATTCACGCCCGCCTTAAATCACGCTTAACTTTTTTATAGGAACATAGTTCTTGAACAGGAAAACACTCGAATAAAATTAATAATACAAACGAACAACTTTATGTTCAATTAAATATATACCTATATCATATTCTCTAAACGACTCTTAATGACAGTGCGTCTGTGTGTATTTATCAGTAAATATTTTCATAACAGGTATTGTTATAAAATAAAATGGACGACTTAGATTTGCTTTATGTAGCTGGAATAGATAAGACATTAGTACGGTATGTCTTAAGGCGCTCATAACAATGAGCTACAGCTAACTAGCTGGACACAGAAAAAACCGTTTCATATTAGAGTAGTCCTTGAGAAATGAATATGGAATATTTCAGTATAAAGCATGAATACGTTGACAAGTCCACTTACAATTCTTAACTTTACATTTTATTGCTAAATTATTTCTTGTTTTTAATATCTTTTATAGTACAATCTATGTAGTTTCGTCGCAGGTTTCTGTGATACTGTGATAATATTAGCGAATGTTGTATAAATTAACAAAATAAATGAGACATGAAGATGTTTACTGTCAACGTCATTTGTCAACGTGGTCACGCCTTGCTTTCGTTTATGTTCTATATGTATTTGAAAAAAGAATTAGTTTTTTTTTTAATAGTTATAATTCAATTCAGTTTCAATTTGTGGTGCCTGCCACTCTATTTTCAATACATAAGTTTGTTGTTAAGTACATCATACGTAAAGCTTTTAGACGCGATGTAAATGATTGTACCTATACGTAATGTTTACGACACAACAAAATAAGTACAAACAGCGCCGCTTTATGAAATTGTTGCATAAACGTTCAATCATTATATTCCCCCATCATTAAGTAGTGGGAGATCTTGCATATTCGCCGACTTGTTTCCTAACCGAGTAATTTAACATAATTTTACCTATAACGCTACTGTAAGTAAGTATACAACATGCAAATACTTAGTAAACAGTAGGTGGTAGTTATTTATATTGTCCTTTTAAGGGATCATTATGATTTTTTAGCGTTTAAATCACGTTTGTAATTAACCCCTTCCCATTATCCAGTCAAATTAACAATAATGATTAGCCACAACAGCGAATTAATTCAGATTCTAATTGATTTTATTCAACCAATATATGAATAAGAATTGGAATTTTGTTAGTTCACGGCCATTAGCTGAGTTGCGATAATAAAATCGACAATAGTTTCCTACAAACAGGTTATTCGACATCAGCTACGAGTTTAAGACAATCGCATTTAAATGTAGGTTTAATTACTTTTCGAATAGCAATCGATTTGTTTGGAAAACGCATAATGTATTACAAAAATCCATACAGATATGTGTAGTTGACAATTAAACACCAAGATACACGTAGCTTTTGCATTACATATTCATCATTATATGAATACGTTCAGCAAATCATTGAGAATCACCTATTTGCATCACGAATTACTTAGCCTCATTGTTATAATATATATAGAATGGAATATTATTAAGACTGCTTGAATCTCTGTTCCGTAAAATATTCAGGTTGTTACGCATTGCATTATAGTGGGCGAATTTCGACAGCAAATTTAGAATGTCGAATCGTAGATGGCGTGGGCATTTTTGATGATTTCTCTTATAATGATCACGGTTCTATGTGTTGATCGGTGCTTTGCAATGTTGAGATGGTAAATGAAACGGTGACGACAAATTTTTATCCGTTCGATTCGTGGCACGGGGTAAAGAATGCTCTGAACACTAGGGAAGAGAGAAGAGGATTGCAAAAAGTGATCCTAAAAAGGATATCCTAATAACAGACAAAGTGTTGCATCTTTTTATATCGTCATCAAATTTGAGACTACGTAGTGCCGTTTATTACGCGCCCTAAAAAGATAAATACAGAATGAGTATGGGTCATTACATGACACCCCGTCAGCGGTATAAAAATCCCGTCCAACATTACGTATCGTTCGCGAAGGACGCATGCCTGCGTACGCGCATCTCTTTTCTTGCTTTCGCGCTGCGCTGTCTCTTTCTTTCCGCTTGCAAATCGGGTATTGCTTTTATTGCTATCAAAACGGGTTTAGGGTCTGGATACAGCATTGGCTACCGAAGTGTAATGAATATTGATAAAATGCAAACTTGGCGAATTCTTTACGCTTTTGTAAGGAACGTAACTTTGCTCGTAGCAAAGAACATTTTGATACAAAATTGTAATTGGAATGATTATACGGAAGTTTTGTTTAAAACAATTCATGTCAAAATTGACAAAAACATTAAAATTACATCCAGTGGTAGTTGCCGAGGCACTTTCCAGAATGGAGCATGGAAAGGTTGCCGCCAAAGTTATAAAAACAAATACAAAAGTGATTGATTGGAATAAAGTTTTTAATTTGAATTGAGTTATGTGAAAGATTAATACCATGTTATCCAAAGGAAAAAAGGTTTTGTCTTGTGATCACTGGGCACTCTATTAGCTTGAATTAAATTACTTGATATTAAATTAATGTTGCTTCCTTGTACACTTCATTAAATACATATATATATATATATATCTATATTATTTTTGGAGCACATCAGGTTGTAAGAAGATAGAAATTTGTGCGCTAAGTGATTTCGGTCTACCCTGTTAGAAAATTGGTCTAAAAGTATAATAATAACAATAAACAACTATGCTTTGACAGTTTTGATCTTGTATACCTATTTAAACTAAGGAATATAAGGAATACAAATTTAAAATAAGGAATAGTTGCCCTGTTTAAATTTGTGGCCTGTTAATATTAAAGGGTCAGCTTAAATCGGTGTAGGAACACAACCTCACAGAAATGGCGTGATATAAATAAATATATCAGAAGATAGACATATCTGATGTATTATATATTGTACGTATTAGAGAAATATAAATAAATGCTTCCTAAAATGACAATATTTCATTTTAAAAACCCATGTCTTCAATCTGATTTTGAAATGTGCCAGAAAAAAGTTTCGAGGAAAATATAAGCAGCTGTTTTTTTGCAATCATTTCCTTCTTTAATGATTAACAGAAAGTAAATTAACTTCGAAGTCACAAAAATAGATATATAAATTACCGCTAGTTATCCAAACTTATACATAACTGCCTAGTATCGGTGCCCAAACTTCATGGTCAACTCAATTTGTCTTTTCATATAACACATTACTCTACACTTACCAATAGTACATTACACCACAGTTTACTATACAATCACAGATAATAAAGAACCTGTCAAAAAAATTATTATAAGCACTATTCAGCCTAAGTGCTGAAACTGAAGTAGTCAACTAACATGATATAGGTGGTTAATCATGTTCTTAGACATTTTCGTGCGTATTATTTAAAAAACGCAACAGATTACACAATAACTATAATACGATACAGACAAAAAAATCGTAAGCAATAGATATTTTATTAATTTAACTGATTCAGTGGGAGTTAATAGATATAAAACTTATTAGTACGAGATGACTCAACGAATTACAAATATAGATGTTCGAAGTTCATTGTATATTATTTAGATGTACTCCAATTAAGGATATCTTACCGAAGCTCTCAGTCAGTTTCAGCATAACCCCACCGATGTGCATGTCTCCTTTCACGACCATCGTGCGTTTTTCGTTGAGGTCAGTCACGTAGATCGTGAGGTTCCACGACCCGTCCCCAACTATTTCCCCGTCCGCGAGCATTTTGCACTAGTTCGTTAACACTTCAACACTCAAGTCACTTGCGGTGGCGCATCACGGAACAAAATAAAGTTTAGAACAAAGTTTTGATGCGTCCATTCAGCTGCACACGACCGAATGACACTAACTGACAGACACCGAACAGAGTTGAGTACTGGTCAAGTCAAATCATATATGTACTTGTTACGAAACAGAATAGGGATGTACAATACACACGTTAAAAATTACATCATAAATTGGTGTAACAAATAAGAACAAAGCATATTATTAATTAGTATTTATGTTATAATTAGACAAGTAATGAACGCAAATGAATAAATATGCATATTACATTTTTATATGCATAAGAATGTTTTTGAGGATAGATAATATACATATAAAGATTAGCGAAAAAATGTTGTTACTACTTTTACAGGAAAAATATTTATATCATAAAGACCACAATAAACCTGAATACATAATAAAGTTTTGTTTTATTAACCATAGCGAAACAACATACGTTCACATCACTATAACACTGCTAGTTGCTAGTGGAAAAAAATGTTTATCTAAATTTAGTGTTGCTGCTTACCAAAATAATGTATTCCAATGTAAAATAATATAAGAATAATTCGTTTCATGGTCTTATAAGGGTACAATATATGAATCAATAACAAAAAAACCGCAATAAATGTTACGATATTACGTGAACTCTATGCTTTTATAACATAATTTTTTTATAAGTTAGCTATATACCACGTTATTTGTCATTGTCACGTCGAGGTGAAGTCTTGCAGATGAAGTCAGTCAAATCAAATGAAAGTCAACTGTCATATAATACCAGAATATCTCGTTAAAAATTAAGATTTGTTCTCATTGAAAATTCAAATAGCATATAAATTTGAATGTCGATTTAAATCCAATATTTCTAGAAAGATAACACAAATGTTCACCTGTAAAGTAATGGTTATTAAAAAGATATGAGCGACCGAAGAAAACATAGAGACATGGTTACTAAGACAAGTAATAAACAAGGTAATTAACAAGGCATTTAAATGTATTTCGACAAATGCACCGTTCTGTACGTTTTATCATACCTAATTTTCATTTCAGCATTTTCACGTTCAACGCCAGACCACACTTTGGATTCGCCGTCGAGAGACAGTGATTCGATATGTGATTCTCAAACACTCAGCCCGGTCCCGCTTCTTTGCACGCAAGAAGACCCTGAACGCGTACCAGATGTTGTCTGGAATTTCGGCTGTACAAATTTAAAACATTCTGTACCAATAAACTCCACACCCGTTAGGCCAAGGAAAAAAAGACACGGACGAAATTTATCAGAAACGAGACAACAAACAGTAACCAAACGGAAAAGCACAAGACTGTTACAGAAAAATACACAGCTACCACCAGAGTTGTTAGAGTTGAACAAATATGTTAGACATAAGTTTATTGAGAAAAGGGGGCAACCTGAATGCAGTAGTTTAGTGGAAAAACCTCGATCTGGTAGTGAGGATGACATATTCAGTGAATCCGATACTACACCTAAAAGAACATTTCAATATAAAAGATCTCTAAGGAAAAATGTATTAAGCCCAAAGTTTTCATGGGCAGGATCTGAGAATGTGTTGGAATCCGATGACTCAATGAATGAGTGCTTAATACAAGCCACTCAAGCAACTGAAGAGATTATTTTAAATGGAACTCCACTGAAACAGTCTTGCTTTGACTGTAATACCCAACAGGGATTTGATTCAAAATGCAATGAAGACTCATTGCATGCAGTCTTTAAGGACATAAGAACCCCTTACACCAACAAATTTAAGGTCGAGTCACCTGGACTCAAAAATGATTCGTTTGATGTCTTATTTGGGGAATTAAGTAATAGTACTTTTGACCGACTAACGCAAATGCCTCTTGTAAATGAATCATCGAGTAGGGGAATGAGTACAAGTAATGTTAAGGATACAAGTGCTGCAAGTTATTCATTTGCCCGACACAGTTCAATGCCAGAATCACCATCTATGACTGATCATAACAGGCCCGCATCTTCTGGGATGACATTAGGAAGATACAATTCAATGCCACATAATGATAGAGGTGAAAAAGTTTCAGGTAAAATAGTAATGGTAAAATATTTATTGTACAAATGTTACATTTTTTATGGTTCTCAATTTTTTTTACTTTTACATCATTTGATTTACATGTTAATATGTATATTTTTTTGAACTGAAACTAGGTGACTCTCCGATACGCTGCTCACCATTGGAAATTCAGAAGAAACATCAACAAGCTCGGGAGAAACTTCTCGCTAAGAGACTATTGCCGTTCACACAAATACAACCCGAATTATCCTTGCCTGGCCAAACAACTACACATACCAGAGCAGCTCTGAAGAAGGGGGTATTTGAGCCTAAAGTTCCAAAACGGACTAGCCACAATAAATTATACACGAAACCTGAACAAACTTCTCTCATACAGAAGTCATTACCCACCAGAATAGATCTTCGCTCACATATTGAAATGAAAAGGTTAGAAGCTCAGAAGAAATTACAGCGTAAAAAAGTCCAAAAGTCTAGTAACAATTAATTATGTGAATATTACAAATTTTATTATTTCAAATCAGATAGGAAACTTGTATAGGTTTAATTTTTAAAGCAGTTAAGTTTCCTGTTTTATAGGATTTTTAAGTGAGCTGTTTTGATCTTGCTAAGCTTTGTCATGACATGACTGAATGATTAGGAGTTGTGCCCTAATTAAAAACATTTTCAGTGGTTCTTCTTTTGTTTATGTTTGCCTAAGAGTAACCATGTATTATGATAATGTTATTAAAAACAGGAGTTTTCATAAAATACATATTGTTTATATAAATTATTTTGCTGTTTTTGCATGTCACCTGTTTTAACCATTTATCTGAAAAATCTAAGTTCAAAAATTCATTGTGGTCACTTGAGGTAGGTAGGTGGTTTTTGGCAAATGAACCACTGAACAGATTTTGCTTTTAAAAGGGATAAAAATTTACTTTTAATAGTTTCAATATAATTTTATCATTTTAATGTTTAATAGTTTCAATATGATTATATTACATGATTTTTCTACATAGAAATTACATGATTTTTCTGCTTTTGTAATATGCATTGTTATAAAGTAGCTCAGAGGTTTCTAATAACCGTACACTTTCTGAACGTAATGTCAAACGACATTAAAGCAAAAGACAGGGACTTCATATACGTAAGTCAATGTCTTAATAATCAATGTCAGTGAACTTCAAAGATATAATTTGGTGTTAAACTCATAGAATCTGTTTATCTGTAACTTAATTGCGATAAATGTTTGAGTTTGTAATTTAAAAACGATCTTATTAGTTATATAGTTAAATACGAATCGAACGGTAGATAACTAAAAAAAACGAACTTAAAAAAACACGAATCGCGTGAAATTGCCGATAGTTTTTCAGTGTCAAAGAAAAGATGGCAATGAACTACGCCCGCCACATATCAAGAGTGATATGTATCGGACCTAAACAATGCAATCTGCAACTCAGTAGATCTATAAAAACATCCCAACCGACCAGGATTGGCATGATACCAATAGTCGTAGAACAGACTGGAAGAGGTGAGCGCGCGTATGATATATACTCAAGACTACTTCGCGAACGAATTATTTGTCTAATGGGACCGATTAATGACGATATAAGCTCCTTAGTGGTAGCCCAGTTATTGTTTCTTCAATCAGAGTCCAGCAAAAAGCCCGTCCATCTGTATATCAATTCACCGGGCGGAAATGTCACATCAGGCTTAGGTATATATGATACAATGCAGTATATCACTCCTCCAGTTGCAACCTGGTGTGTGGGTCAAGCTTGTAGTATGGCATCACTTCTATTAGCGGCAGGGGCTCCTGGGATGCGTCACGCTCTTCCCAATTCTCGTATCATGATACATCAACCGTCTGGAGGTGTGAGAGGGCAAGCTACCGATATACAAATTCAGGCTGAAGAGATTTTAAAACTGAAATCTCAAATAAATAATTTGTATGTCCGACATACAGGTTTGTCTATAGAAAAGGTTCAAACCTCAATGGAGAGGGATCACTTTATGTCTCCAACAGAGGCAAAGACGTTCGGTTTGATTGACAATGTTCTAGAACATCCCCCGTCACATGCTATGGAAAGTGAATGTGCCGCAGCTTCCGCAACACCAACAACAACAACAACGAGTACCTCTGACTAACTTTATTTGTAACATTTGTATCGTCTAGACTTACTATTGTTGGAATTATGATAATAAATTTTATTTATTTAAACACCTATGCTATTTCTTAAACTACATCCAAACACACATGGTAGGTACTGTAACAATTTTAATGTTCTTATTACTTTTAGATTGCACTGGTAAATAATAGTGTGACATCTTTTATATCTTATAGTTGTCCTCTATGAAATTGGGTAACCTAGACCTTAGCAACTGCATTGCCAGAAGTATAATCTTGAGAGGAATCCGTATTTCTGAAAGTTTTATATCTGTGTATTCTGTAAAACTGCTTCAAATGTTGGTTATTAATGTTTGGCAATTATTTGATATTCAATTTTTACACGATTTTCAAAGGATTTCGTTTTTTCTGCTGGCAACCTATGTGAAGCCCTACAAATTCTGCCAGTGCAAGACTCATTGGAATTGGTGAAGCTGTTTCAAAGATTGCGGACAAACGGAAAGAAAGATAGACATGAATTGGAAAAAAAATTGTTTGTCTTTGTATTTTGAAATTAGTGACAGACATCTCAATTGTATTTTTATGTTATTGTTTTATTATTTTTTTGTTTTTGTTTCTGTCATAAACATATTCAAAATGGCTACTTTTGGGCATCTGTGTTAAAGCTGTGCTCGATTATTCGTAACAATATTGTAGATTACAGTGTTTTACTTTATGTAAATCATGATACATTAGGTGCATTATTTGAAAATCAAATATTACTGGCATGAGTTATTATGAGTGACAACATTGCGAGGAAATCTGTACATCTTAGATTTGTCTATGGAATATGACACGATCCCCACCTGATCAGTGTAGTAGACTACAGCCTCGAACCTGCTCATTATGTGAGGCAACCTGAGTCCATCCAAGGCATAATACAAGTAGAGTTTGAAAAATACATGGTGGTAAACGTAAACTCGTGGTGGTTGCAAGTTAAGATATAGGTATTTCTTCAATAAAAACTCTTTTCTGTATTTCTTTTATACAAACACTTCTATACCAAAAATAAGTAAGAAACCACCTAATATAAAAAGAATAATGTATTACAAACTTGGCTTTTACATTACAATTTTTCTAATGATTTTCGCACTGGTTATTGTTTTTTCATTATTACATTCTTTATGAGCAATACATTTTTTCCGCTATTTGCTGTATCCAGTCATAGAAATATGAGACATTGGTGTAGACTATGAGAGCAGGATAATCCTCATTTCTGAACGAAACAATTCCAATTAACTGATTTTCTGTACTCACTAAGCCACTGCCGGAGTCACCCCTGTAGAAAATTTAGATTTATAATTTTAAACATACACCGTTTTTTGTTACGAGAGTATCAAATCGGAACTCATGAGTTACGAGCGGCCGCTGCCGTCCATCACCTGCAACCTATCTCAAACAGGACTGTTGGATTTTAAAACTACGCAATGGATTTTGATGCGGTTTTTTTTAATAGACAGAGTGATTCAAGAGGAAGGTTTATATGTAGATATATTAACATTCATTATGTATTAGAGAAATACTGTTATTTTTTTAGGTTCTAATGTGATGTCGTAAATGATTACATTTTTTGCGGTCCGGGCGGGACGAAGTCGCGGGCAAAAGCTAGTAAATAAATCTACATGATGGTAGTAATTATACATTAAGCGAGATTTCACATTTCGATTTAGAAATAGCCTTGGCGCTGTAGTTGTAGTTTTTGGTAGGTATTCATAGTATATTAAACGTAACTGGTGAATTGTGGGGGTGTACTACACTCCTCTGCCTACCCCTTAGGGGATTACAGGCGTGATGTTACGTTTTTCATAGTATCTAGATATAATTTGATAAAGTGTATAGTTATACAAAGTAAATAATGTTAGCACGGTATGACGTACAGTGTATGTTATATGTATAATTGTTGTCTCCATGCTGAGTCACGGTCGTTAAACCAAGATTGATAAGTTTAGTGTGACAAGGCATGCGACTTTGACCTTTGTGTCGCACTCAACCACTATAAATGGACGTTCGTCTTGAGATAATTAATTTCCCGTTGCTCATATAAACAAGTAGATTTATACATGTTACTTATATTCTGGAGAAAATGACAAGTTTGAATGAAGAGAATATTTAGAATACGTGTTAGTGTGCCCGTTAGTTCAGTGGTCACTGAACCTGACCGCTGAGCCTGGGGTTCAATTCATGAGCGCATTTGTAGACCAAGAGGCCAGTCACTGATTATGCATGTATTTGTAGAGGTTCACAACTGTTTTTATGTTTAGTAAGCGTGCGTAGGGCTGAGGACTTATGAGTAACACCGGTCAAGAAGTCATGTAGCCGCTGACGATAATTTAGGACAGAGGTTGACCAGTAATTCGTAGCTCTGAATATTAGGTAAATGTTTGATTGTATTATAGCGAAAGGCAATAAATATGAGGTTTGTTTTGTGGCTTAGGCACATAATAATAATAATAATAATAATTAGGTAACTTAACTCGATGGTCTGTTGTCAACATTTTTTACATCACCTGCGCATATCATTCCGTTGTGCATACCACCAGCTAAGGTGCATACGTTATTTGGTCGTAGAGCCTGCTGCACCATTTTCAATTTCAAAGAACGTTCCCCGGTTATATCCTGAAATTTGACAATACGTAGTTAATAAGAATAAGGAACTTTGTTATTATATATTAGTAAGAGGGCTCTAGGAATAGTACTGTTGGTATTATTAGTCTAGTTAACAGTTGTTAGTATAAGTGCAGTTAGTGTTAGTTGGTATTCGCCTCGTGGCCTCGTGGTCGAGCGGTTAGAGACCATGACTGCAAAACCCGAAGGTCGTGGGTTCGATTCCCACCCAGGACGAACATTTGTGTGATGAGCGCATTTGTTTGGTATGGCTGAGTGTAAGAAAAATATCTATGTACGTATGTATATATGTGTATGTTTATCAGTTATCCTTACAGCTTATAAAATCCTTAAATGCTCTGAGTAATTAATGATATTAACATTTGATATCGAAAAGGTAACTCACATTAATTATCCCCCATCCAGCGACAAAGGCATTCATGTTTTTGGGGTGTTGTCGTTTTATTATCACACGTTTGATATTGTTATTCAACGGTAATTCATCTGTCAAAAGTATTATGGCGATGTCATTTGCCAATGTCTCATCACAATAATTTCGATGGATCGCGTATTTGCTAACATCCCTTATTATAGTTACCTGCAAAGAAAGATATTATGTCTATTACATTTCGTTATCGACTGCCTCGTTGGTCGAGCGGTTGCTAGTGCGACTGCCGATCGGGAGGTCCTGGGTTCAAATCCCGGGTTGGGTAC
>DWDX01001893.1:0-16845 GCA_018245675.1 Agara michaeli | reverse complement strand
TAAGCATTATTATTGAAAAATATTAGCGTTCCACACTTCTCCTACACATAAACTATAAGTGTGCCAAATTTCATACTACTCCGTCCGCGCAATTTTCGTAAAAAGGGATCCAAAGTTTTTGCTTCACGTATTAATATATAGATGTATATCGTACGTGTCTCTATCGGGTAACCATTGTTGTCATGGAACTAGACTTTTCACTGAACTTACTAAAGAAGTTTAAATACCCGGGCTAGAAAATAATAATAATAATCATTTATTGACTATTTATGATGCTAGATACATGTTGCTCAATACTGCGTCCTAGAATAGCGTGGCTGTGGTCTTAGAGACAGGATTCTTTCTAATAAGGTGCTGCATTGTTTCTAATTGTAGCCTTTAATTTTATAATAGGTAATTAATGAAAGTGAAGTACGCAACTTTTTATTTTCCCTACAATGTCTCAAGCGTCTGTTTGTCTCGCATACATTTTTTACAACACTTTCATTGCAGTACAAAGGGGCTTTAAGTGTCGAAACAATGGCATTCTGTATGGGCTTCGACATCACGAAAACTAAGGCCCCTTACGAGGGCACCGTCTTAACCACCTCTTATAACCCTGCAATACGTACATACACTAAGTATTTTTATAATAACTTGTCCATACACATTGTTTAAAGTATACATTTCTCGGCATCACAAGAAGTATTTCTGAAGTATTTTAAATGTATTTATATAGGCGTATCCAAGTTCTGTCTTTGTTTTGTTGCTAAACAGTTTGCACAAGCGTAGCTTAAGTTGAATTGTACACACTAGTACCTAGATTCGTTTGTATACACATTCACATATTTGCGAAATTGTGACTATATAGTTCATCTAAAATTAGTTGTAGGTACTTACGTTTACGAATAGTAGTATTCACTTTTTATTTCTAAGCTTACTGCAGAGGCAACCCTATACATTCTACGAACCTGAACTTTACTGCCCAGATCGCTTAAGTCCTACATCTTCACTTCAAAATCATTCAAAATCATTTCCTTAATAGACTATTTATGGCTTAGTAGGTATTATATTTAAAAGAACAACAATTCTGCAAACGTGATGAAGCAACAACGATATCGACTCCAAAAAATGTTACATCGTGAACACCACGACCGTTTGAGAACAGCGTTACAACTAACAAGCTAAATGGTAAACCTTCAAGAGCAATAACATCATAGGTTTCCAAGGTGAAAAAAACTCGAAATGTGAATTTGGTAGGATCCCTGAAGTACCTACATGTTCATTGCAAAAGATCTGCTGCTGCACTTGCTTATGCCGCAAAAATATGCTATTATAATACTGTTACCAATATGTATTCTGTGTGACGTGACACACTGACTCTCAAAACGTTTTACATAGATACAGAGGCAAATGCATCTGTAATAGACTTTAGGTAATACTTTTGCCTTATCTATTTGAGTTTACAATATAGAAGTTCAGTGAATATTTCATAAATGGTAGATAAACTGTATAAGTAAGTTTTGCATAGCCTACAGTCACCGAGTGTTTATTTTTATATAGGCGAATCACCGTAGATAATCTAGAAGAAAATAACATGTGCTTAGAGCATGTAGTTAACAGTCGAGATCGTGCTTATTACAATCACTATCAATGATATATCTCCGCGATAATAACATGTGACATGTTATGTTTACAAAATCTTGAAAGAAAGGACATTCTTATCTTTATTTATACTAACGAACACTAATTCATTACGTGTTTAAAAATCGGTTAGATACCTTCTTTGACAGCAGTGTCTAAGATCATATTAAAGAGAATGACTTACCTCTCATGCCTGCGTACGTGAACTCATTATTTAGTTACATTTTTATATTAAATTTATTATGACAAAACAAAATGCCCATAGATGACATGTCAAAATTATTTACGTAACTTAGCAAAATAATTTCAATTTGTCTCGTTATAAGGAAATGAAGAACTCGCCGATGCAGCCTTAAGCCAGAGAATATAGATGAAAACGACGTTTACTAAAATAGGCATGCATTTCAAGTCAACAAGAAGGGCACGTGTTGATCGAGTTCGTGGCATATAAACATAGAGCTACTATTCAATCCACGTTGCTAGTTCCAGGCACTGAGCCAAAAGGTAAATTCGGAGGCATTGAATACGTAGGTACCTACTAACAAAAAAAACTTGAAAAGAATTTTTAATCTCTCTTACAGGGCTAAGTAAAAGTAGTATAGTTTGGCGTAAAATAATATCCATAATGACATACTTTGTAGCGATGGTCGCAGTAGTTTTGATGGTAATATAGTCTTATTAGATAAATATTTATAATTTGTAGAGTATTAGCTGTTATTTGTTCATACTCTTATAACCGTGACAGTAAAAATATTTAATAAACCTTTCAGGGTAGCCATTTCTTTTGGCATTTCGCCTCTGAATGCTTATTAGATATGTCAGTAACCTTCTTTCGCCGCTTCTATTTTCCTACGTCCCATGGACGTAGCCCTTCTTAAGTACGTTTCCGATTCAATTGAAGTACCTACGTACAGGTCTACCTCCTTCGACTCTGCCATTCGCATTCGCCTTATAAATCCGTTTGCATTTTATTAGCAATATATTCAAACTTACTGATGGCAGAGTAGTTATTGTCACATTACGTTCAAGTTTTATATACCTACACATGGTACAACCATTTCATATTTCAATATGGAATGCATTGTAATCTTTTACAACTGTTCAATGTCCATGTTTATTTGTCCTTAGTGTGTGCATAATTAAAAAAAAACGATATTAACTATGACCGGTATTTCAATTCTTTCGTGTCGCCGGCTAACGTCTGTATTTTATCAGTGTATACTATATAACCAATGAACTACTTCTTAATATACCCATAATAAAAACAGTAGTCCACTTAACGTAATCTGTGTCACATTTAAACCGCGGAATATTTCACTCGTCAGATAATCTTCAAATCTCATTATCAACATACAAACAAATTAATCGCGCATTAGTTATCTGCCCTGAGATTTCTCAACACTGTTAGATGTTCATATATCTAGGGAGGAGATAAACCATTTTACTGTGTAAGCAACTTATTTAATACGTAACGTCCTTTTGATAGCACATAGATAACTATACAGATAATAGGCCACACATGAATGCCTTTATGATATATACTCGTATTGGTTTAAAGTTTTGTATTGTTTTGTATATAAACCAAAAGTACAACACGCATTGATGACGCTATTATAGAAGAAATACTACTGTATACTTTACTGAAATATTTCTCACTTATAAAACTTCAATACCTAAATGTCTTACACGGGTCCTTAAAAATATTTACTTTAAAAGTTGCTGCCCTGTAAAAGCTAAACAGTATATAATCCATGTAAGCTTATAAGGTAAAATAATAAAGCCGTATTTCTATATCATCGATACAACGATTTACCCATTGACCCAACGCTCGTGTCCCTTACAGGGCCGACGCGACGTTTCAAAATTGTGTACAATGTAATATCGTTGCTCTTAAACTTAGTAAGGCGCTTAGATCTTTGTACAATTTCGTAGTTGGGATACATCGGATGACTTAGATTTTTTTCTAAACTCATTTTATGACTGTATGTAACTATCGTTGTGGTAGTAATATTATTTGTCTGTGAAAATTTACTTCTTATATGTAGATTTATTACATATAAGTACGTATATTATGTATATATGTAATATGTATGTACATAACGTCTTAATGTGAACCGTTGAATTCCTTAAAAAACATATGTTATGTATATATAATCTGTCACATTATGAATCCCCACAAGTATGGGGAGATAGATGGAGCTGGTGCTTCAGTGTAAGTAGATTTTAATATAAGTACTTAATAGAAATATTGTGTTTTTTTTAACCTGGCGAGCTTTTTCGTTAATCATAGTTAATGAATTGTATGGTAGCATAATATGTATGGCAACACTTTTTAGCGTCAACTGCTAGGCACGGGTCCCTCTTGTAACTGCGGAAGGCCTATGCTCCAATGAGCTATAAATAGGTCGCACTGCAGTAACTATTAAATAAATAGTAGCACGGATGGCAAAACAATTAAAAATGACAAACAAAAAGGTATACAGTAAGCTTAATAGAGATTTCATAATCCGGCAAAAGTATCGGAAACGAATGGTCGTTGGCTCGCAATAAATCGAGCTCAACATTGCGGAGCGGCAGCAACTGCGCGTCCTCGTTCAACTTTATTTTTGTATTAAAACCGTAACTTTAGCAACAGCACCCACTGTCCACTGTAATCCGCGCCGTGAAATTTTACGGCCAATATTTATTAGTATCCTGGCTATACTTATTAAATCTATATCAGTCAGCCTAATAAGTTACTAACAATGCAACCATGTTCTTACTGTCTAGTCTAGTATTTCATACCATAAATATACGAGGTACAAGTCTGAAGCAATTTTGTTATTATTTCTATTATTATATTATCACGCCAAGTCCCTAACTAGATAGGCAGAAAGCACCGAGTGCCAAATAGTTCTATGCTTACAAATCTGACGTGCTTTATCTATGTATATTATTAGTCGCTTCATGCATAAGTGCCGGTTTTGGAGAATCTTGTCATCAGCCAGTATCTAAATTTAATAAGAGGAATATTAATAATATAAAATCAAAGTCCATTAAATAGAGATAGAAATTGTGCATAAATGAGAGTGTACAAAGATTTATGGTCGCCATGTTAAACACCCGAAATCTCGGTCGTGAAACAAAGGAATAATGAGCGAACAGCACTCCGAGGTGACCGCAGCCAATAATGAGATTAGCTTTGCACTATTGCTTCTAAAGTGCAGTAAATATTGTATGTAACCAGCACTGTGTTTGGTCCAACCTCACACAATCAAGCCCACGTTTTATGCATTTAATGGCGAATATGAAATTTAATTTGTGAACAACGTAAAGTACCTACTGACGTAGATACCCAGACTCCAGCGTGTTCGAGCATGCAGGTATAATATTCTAATTAATTTACATTCAGATGCTGTAGGTTTATAGCTAAAGGTTAGATACTAGGTACCTACATATACCTATAGCTTAACGACATATCAGTTTCGTATAACTAATGTTATTAAGTGACGACTCTGCAACTTATCTACAATAGCGATTAAATTTCGACAAAAAGTGCTAATACACACCCAATAAACTATCCCGTAATAAGGAATTAGTAAAGTGTAGTGTAATAAGATTTTTCATTTAATTTTTATTTTGTACATACCCTACGTGTTTAAAACACAGCATTTGTAGTAAAACCCAGTATACACCTACTATAAACTTTACAGTCCTATCATCAAACACTGGTCTTATATAATTCTCATACGAATAAGCTATAGAAATTACTCAATTTTATTGATTTGACTACGTTTGTTATAAGTTAGTAGAAGTATGTTATGAGATGTAAAATATATGAGGTATTTAAACACTTAATTACGAAGCATCTAAGCTTTCATGTTTTATAAAAAGCGTAAAGGCGACCAAGCGGCGGACCTTTGTAGTAGGTGTGTACTGTCTACGCTCGAAAAACTTTAGTAGCACGTGGAATGAACGTAAGTAGACAGCTTTTTGTAGTTCTCTATGTGACTACTCAGTCACACGTAAGGAGTGAATATCTGTTTGCCGCGCCGTGTTTACGAGGTGTGATTCAAGCCGCGTTGCTTTTGATGTAAAAATCATCCGTCTCTCCCTTCAAAGTGTCGGCGCATATTGACACAGCCAACCAGAGCAATCTGAGAATTAACTGTAGAGCACGCTTCTTCCCATTCAACGTTTACAAACAGAATCATTTAGTTTAACGCCGCCAAAGGATGAAAGGATGAAAGACACGATTTTTCAAGTCCGACTCAGACAACACTAGACTAGAAGGTTTAGGGTGCTGAGAAATACTGGAGTAACTCTTCGGGTTATTAAAAGATTTTAGTTACAAGTTTAAAAAAAATACTTTAATATTATCGTCACTAAAATTACCCTGTTTTACATCACTGTTGTTATAAGGTGTGCATTGTAGCTTATGGAAAGCGGGTCACTGGCTGCACAGAGGAGTAGACGGGGTGTACCCGCTTCGTCTAATCTAAGATCCCAGAATAGGACTTGTCTCAGCCCTGGCGGGAGGCTTCTTTATTACTTTTTTCAGTTTTCCTCACTTTACGCTCGGTCTGTCTTTTTATCCAGTGGCTGTGTAATGTGGTGTTGGTGCATTTATTTTGTACTCTTCCCTTGCACAGTTTATTTTACATTCTCCTGGCGTTGCCAGATATTCCGTAAAGCTTTGAAGTCAAAGCCCTTTTGACAGGACTAGCGGCTTAGTCGATGCTGACCGCAGTTTCGAATAAATGATACTTTTATTTTGAATAGTGCCACGTAGAAGCTACGCCTGCCGGTTCGTTTACTTGGGAACCTTTTAGGAGTGTTGATGGCGTTTTCTTCTTTTCTTTCAAAAAAGATCATCTAAAAACAGATGTAAAAGCGAAGTACCGGTCCTTTCAAAACTCTTTTAAAAAGTACACAAAAATCTCGAACAAAAGTTATTTTATATTATTGAAGATGACCAATAGCATTACCTATATGCAAACTTTAATATACACTGTAAGAGTGTGGTAAGTAGATGCAGTACCTAATTACTGTGGGCTTACAATTATTATAATTATATTCACTTTAAATAAATGTCCACTTTATTGGTGGACATTTATTTAAAGTGCATTTGCAAGTTTGCAAGTTTCTATTTGCATACTTTAGTCGTTAGACACACTGTCATCCCATCGACATGACATCTATCATCTAAGAGCAACTTTAATCTGTAGGTACCTACTATCTGATATTTGGCAATGTAATATGAGACGCGTGAAATGTGACATGGCTGATAGTGAGCGACGACACACATAATGGGAATACGGCGTACATGAAAAATTATTCACACTCGCAAGTATTGACTTTACACATATTGACGGGGGCGACGCGTGATCCCGCCAAATTATTATAGGGCTGCCTATTAAATAACATTAAGACGTAAGTTTTAGTAGGTAGGAATTGCATTCAAAATGAGTGGGTTACATTTAACTTTTTAAATAATATCGAGAGGACTCCTAATGTGTTCCAAAAAAATATCATATTATTAATCAATGACTTGAATGCTCAATACGACATAATAACTTGAGTGTTAAAAGGAACTATTAACGAAAATCATGCTACTGTTGTTACGATAACGTAAATAACAAGAAGACAAACATTTTTATTTTGTATGACAGTGTTTTATTTTGCTATACCTACTATGCATTCATTTGGATTTAATTTTGTATGCAGACTCATAGCACTAGCAGACGATTTTTTCAGCTTATCAGGTTTCAATTTTAATTTCTTACTAGGTAGTACCTACCTACATTATTTTCATTTCTGGATTATTGCTTAATACTTACACTAATGTTTATAGTCACTATTGTAAACTGCACAGAGGTAGTGATAGCATTAACAGCTTGAAATGGTTCAATTTTGGTCTCCAACTTGGGGGGTCTGAGTTCAAATCCCGGCACATACCTCCTATTTTACATAATTACGTGCGTTTTATTACTTAAAAATTAAATAATCTACACAATAACGGTGAAAGAAAACATCGTGATGAAACCTACCCGCTTTAGAGTGTGTTGTAAAATATATAATGTTCTTTGAAGTGTGTGAAGTCCATCAATCCGCACTTGGTTTGCATAATAGACTATGGCCTACAACCTTCTCAGTCTGGGAGGAGACCCGTGACCAGCACTGAAATATGACTGGGTCGAAATAAAAAATTTGGAACTGACACCTGTCCACAGCTCGTATGATAAGATACCATTATTTTATTCTTAAGAGCACATAGAAGCAGCCCTAGAGCGCCGCGGCCGTGTTCGGGAGCCGCCGAAGTCGAATGTCAACGCGTGACGCGTTTTGAATGTGCCCGGGCGCCGCGGTCTCATAATAAATAGAATATTTTTATCGGGCACCCACACTCGCCCGCTGGCAAATATTTTGTCGAATAATCTCACCGCACTTCAAAAGCCTTTGTCAAACGTAAAGAAACGCGACTGTGCATAAGAATGTGATCGACTGTTTCGAAAACGTGTTGGAGGGTTAACATTTTATTTAGAAAAAATTACGTAAAACGAATATTCTTTCATTTCCGCCCCTACATAATCACTAATTTATGTTAATTAATAATATTTGCATTAAAATAAGCCATAAATTCTATAAAATCACACTTAATAGTCACAGTTGAAGTAATAACAATGCAAGAGGTCACGTTATAAACTAAAATGATAAATATGCAGTCAGTATAGTTTGTGTACAAAAAATATTGCTCATAACATGGAAATTCCGTCTATTACACCCCACCGTGCTCATCTGCCAAGTAAATCCGTCTGATTATGCAATAAACACGTTCAATCTGAGAAATCATAGCGTTTGTTACATAAGCTTTGATTGATTACTTGTTTACTCAGCACAAAATCCTGAATCCTGATCAATCTTTTTAATACAGTGGGACGTGGGAGATTAGTCTTACGCGGATTGTACAAAATAGTATATGCATGGTCGTTAGGTTCGAATGCAATACGGAATAATTATGTTTGTTCAAGATGATGACTTTCGCCATTAAAAATGATAATTAAAATTGACACTAATCGAGTCTACGCATTACACAGTACATTTCATCTTCAACTTGTGTTGTGGGATGTTATTTGTTTTCGTGATTTCGTAACTCTCTACATTTTCTTGCTGGCATTTTTATTATAATTAATGAAAAATTATTTAGTGAATTGGGTTATTATCAATACTAATCTGTTGGCATTACAAAAATATCTATACCTACCTACATTATGGCACCGCTTTTTGTACTTTGGGAGCTCAAGACAATTAGCTACCTTATCTCCCATGAAACACAGCAATGCTCTGTTTACTGAAGCTTTGACAAGGTATTGTCAAAGCTTCAAGGTATTGTATTATTGTTAAAAAAAATTGCAATACACACAGGATGGTTTGTTAGTGAAACTATATTATAACATAAAATTATCCACATGAGCTGAATACGTCACCCCCGAGTGCCTCGCGTTTGAGTGCAACAAGCGCTCTTTAATCTAACGTTATTAATTTGCACGGCAAGCCTTGATGCATTTTAGCGAAATTCAGAGTAACGTGAATACATTCGCTTCACACTTGAGTAATCTTATCTTATTAACGACAATGGCAGCACGTAATCTGATGCGGTATGCGGTGTTACGGCAAGCGCAGTCTCAGTAACTTCGATTTAGGTAACCCAGTGTTAAGTAAATAGCTATTTTAATAGCAAATGTTCTTACTAGCCAGTATTCATTCAGCTAACGAATTGATTATAAAATAATAACTATTCATATTTTATGTAATCATCCCTTACGGAGGGGTATAATTACAATTATCCATCTAAATATAGAACAATAACGTGTAGCGATTAGCTATTTACGTCGTTGGTTTAAAAGAAAATCTATAATTGGACCTAAGTAGGTATATTAATTATGACACGATTTCATTTCAATAGCTATTGTGTCTAGATAATATGCTTATCTATTCATTAGGTGGAGTTATTACTTATCCCATACTTTAACATCTTAAATAAATAAATACGCAGGTAATTATATGTAGATATAGGGACATATATCTGTCTGTTATACGTATTTAAAGTACGATTGAATTACTTAAAATTTGATATAGAGATTGTTTGAACTGTAGGAATGGACAAAAATAACTCTTCTCGCAAAAAGCTTTTTTACCTTTTCTAGCAAACGTACTATTTTAATGGAAGATAAATCGATAATTTTATTCAAACTTCAAAATATAAAACTGTACAAATTATTTCTCACGATACGATAAGACGCTTATACCAATTTGTTGATAACAATAACAAGGAAACACAAGATATCATTTAAAACAACGACACTGACAATGTGTATTGTCCCTAAAGCCATCAATCGAAGAGAATTTTAAAACATCCCCAGGAAATGGGCGTCCAGAGTACCTAATTCGGCATAGCGGTCCCCGGTCACCATCTAAAAAAGTAAAAACGGTTCCCTTGCATATTTTCCTAAGTGCCATAAAGTATGACATTTATTACGGTCAGATCTGCTCCAACCACTATTGATAGGCAAATGAGAGAGTTTTTTAAAAGAAAAACGATGTCTGCTTTTTATGTGTTCTTTGGATAAGGAGATTTTTTAGAACTCGCTATTTGCAACTTTCCCGTAATAGCCTCGCTCCGTTTGCATATCCTCAGTGGCGAAGTTTTTGCTCTGACTTTAATAGGTAACTACCGATAGGTCTAAAAAAAGAAAATTTATTTTTTTAAATATAAGTGCATATAACTACATGGGCTTGTCGTAGATAAATATCGAAACTCGAAGAATCCATATTTTCACTACCTAATTAATAATTGTATAAGTTACCTATGTTATATTTTAGGAACTTAAAACAACAAATGAATTTAGGAAACTAAAGATACATATCGTTGTTACAGAATATCATTAAATTTAAAAAAAACTTATCAAAATTACCTAGTCTTTAGAATGACATAAGGAGCATTTACAATACAAAAATGAATGTTTCTATACTATGTGAGCAATTAAAAACCTGCTATTAATGATAATTCTTAACACCGAATAGATCTTCAATTAAGTATGACAGAAATAGATCATACACGAGCTGGCGTTATAAAAGCATTATGGCGCGATATTAGGCTATCTCTGGCGATATCGGCAATAACTTAGCGAATAGGTCAAGCACAATAGTGAATGTCACCTATAATCGTATATTAAGGCCCTTATCCCTATGAGCACCTTTGCGACAATAGAAAGGAATATATTGTCGAAAAGTGGCCACATAAAAATGACATACGGTTTCGGATGGAAAATACTGCCACTACTGATAAGTGTAGCTGAAAGCCGCCCATATCGTGTTTTAGAATGTGTTTAAAGGCTTGTATGATTATCTTTGTCAGTATTAAAGAAGTACGTTTGGATTATTTATAAACATTCCACCACGAATTATACGTAGGTGATGATTTAAAAAAGCGTCTAAAAAATACGAAGTAATTATGAATTTGAAAAAAAACATCATAATTTAATCATAACGTTTACCAAACATCATTAACAAATATAGGTAATATCCGACAAGATAAGAAATGACAATAACAAAATATATTTTAGGCCTCCTACAGTGCTTACAAGCCCTAAACCCTGAAATGGAGACTATAAAACAAGCAGAGAAAGTGTGTTATACCTGGTGTCAAACCTTTTCTACGGTTTATTTTTCACGCACCTATTTTTATCGGCAAGCAGTTTGATAGCATTTCAGCTCAGAGATTTATAGCAAGCTTTTTTTATATGAAAAGAGTAGCAAACAGGTAGCAGTCACAAGTGGCTACTACCACCCATGGACATCTGCAACTGAACTCTTAGTATTCGTTTGTATCTGCCCCACCAAAAGTCGGTGACAGATGCGTTGCTACTCTTATGGACTGAGATGCTCGCCTCTAGTATACACATAGACCAGCTACAACAACATTTAGACGCAAACACAGAATATTGCAAAAACAGCTACTTCACAAGAGAAAAAGGTGTGGTGGTGGTACGTCCGCTGGCGATCGGTATCATGTATACGGTTGGCCCCGATTCTACCACCTCCCAAGTAGGAACATGAACCGTTTTTCTTAGTACCTAATCAATTATTTGGTTATCAGTGTAAACCATTGATACTTCCCAGCGGCTGCTGAATCGTCCCCAACTCGCATGTTCAATAACCTAGCATCCCACCTTATTATTATCATAAAATCTACGTTTAGGTTACTTATCGCTAATATATTCCTAACGTGTTGTGATTTACGAATAACAATATCTTATTGAAAATATTATAAAATATTTCTTTCATTTCCACAAGGGTTAAAGTTCGGTCACACACCAGGCGGCAAATGCGAAATCGTAATAAAAACTACCCGTAAGACATGTAAAGTAGGTAGTCATGATGTTGGAAAGTTCCAAAGTCCATCAATAAATGTGATGCCGTGTGGGGGTCTCACGCGGCCTTATCCGATTTCTAGGGTTGTCAACGATCCTATCGATAGTTATATTATAAGGTAATGTAGATAAATGCGAGATTTATGTGAACCCAATGATAATATTACATTTGAGTTGATCGTTACTAATTTTAATATTTTTCTTTACATACAACAATTATCGAAAAGGCATCGAAGCCAAAACTACAGAAAGCAAAATTGTCTATGTTAGTAAAAGATAAGCTTTCTCAAATATAATTACTCTTTGCATTGATATATTTATTTTACAACATTTTATTTAATGTCACCATGGTTTCTCAGGTATTTTACTCTAATTATTTTTCTTGTGAAAATCGTATGGTAAGTAAGTTCCTCACTTATATTATATTTTATATAGCTATAATATTATGTACACATTTAAAATTTTAGTTAAGCATGTAGTCAAATACAAGGTTATTTTAAATAAATCAATAAGTAAATGCTAAGTAAATATAAAACGTTATGTCAAAATTGTTGTCAATATGAGCCTACGCCCATAAATTAAATAGTAAATTTTATTTCATAAATTTACAAAAACGCGAAAATAGTATCGATATCGATCATAGTGGCATCACTACTGAGCCTGCGGGAAGAGGCGAGGCGTCAAAACGTACCGACCGCAACTATCAAAGAGAAATCTTTTCCGTGTATCAATAACGACGGCCCAGCATCCACTACACACATTGCGCTCTTTATGCGAGTTTGTTATATTTTACGCATAAAACAGCAAGATGCTTTTTGGAATTCCTTAAAGTATTTGAGAATAGTATTTTTAAAACTTACATCGAACGGCTACGACACAGAGCTCCAGTTTACAAAGTTTTATGTTAACTTACTTTAGATCAATCCGCGATGGTAGTATGCTCTAAGACTTTCGAAATTGCAGGTGAAACCCAACCGCAGCAGTGAAACGTAAAAAATCTTGCATCCAAGAATATACTAACATTATGTTAGATACTAGCAATACATAGGTCATATACAAATACATACAATGAACACTGTAATATATGTATATTCATATTTAGCTCTAGCTATCCACAGTAAGAAACAGTTAAAGGTATAAATTTCTGATGTACTTTAATTTTGTCAGTTAATTTTTTTGTCTTGTGATTACAATTTATTTAACATCCTAAGCAAAAATATCCAGTGATAATATCTAATTACTCCCAAGTGAAAACTTTTTAACTTATGCAATAGTCAATATTCTTACTCGAACATACCATATAGTAAGAGACAAAATATGAGTAGGTATATTATTTTATACGCATTAGTGAGTTTAGGATAAAATGTAATATATTTTTTTGATTTAAAGTAATTGTAATTTTAGAGGTTAACCATAATTATTGAGCTTGCAAATAAATAGGTATTTATAAATAAGTTTAAGGCGATATTTCGAAAACCGACTACAAAAGAGCGTCATCTCAGTGCGGTGAGGGCGTGAAATTATTTTCCTTGGTGTATGCAGATTAGAGGAGGGTTCTGAGGGAGCGAGATTAGTTCCGGTTTACTTTTTATAGGATTCCGATGATAAATGTTACCATTGAATAGGCTAACGGGTGGTGCGTGTAACGTATCCAAATAAGTATTTTTCCAGCGTTGTGATTTAAATATGTATTTTTATTGGATAGCAAATACCTTAACGGTTTTTGTGTTTTGTTTATATTTACTTGTGTAGTGCTTATGTGTAACTTAAGAGATCTAACAAAGGACTTGAGTAGGTACCTAGTAATAACCTACTTGAAATTTATAAGAAAACTAGCTTTTGCTCGCGACTTCGTCCCGCGCATATATTATTATACAAATGTTATTATACATATAAACCTTTCTCTTCAATCACTCTATCTATTAAAAAAAACGCATCAAAATCCGTTGCGTAGTTTTCAAGATCTAAGCATACATAGGGACAGACAGCAGAAAGCGACTTTGTTTTATACTATGTAGTGATGACGAAATTTCAAATAGTGTTACTCTTTTTGGTGTTATACATCACTATGCTTTGAAATCTGTGGGCTCCTATATCCCGCAGGTACAAGGAACAGGTTCGTTGTCCGACATGACGCGGAAAGTTCTCGAAGCTTTGGGTACCCCTCATCTAAGTGAACCCGTAGCGAATGTGTGCCTGCCGAAACCGCGCGCCATGCCCATCACCTACTACTTTAAGATCTACGGCGGCTATTTGTGGATTATGATCTTGTTGTATATTAATCCTTACACGCTACGATTGAGAAGGTGCATTTGGTTTTACTACTTAATTCGTGATAATTATAGCAATTAAATTTACTGGTTCTGGTTGAGTATGATGAACTGGATAGATGGAGTGATGGAATTTGTTTCGTTACAAAGTGTGTAAATGCCTGTCTTTGGTTGAAATGTGTGCTTTTTAATCGTTCCATTAATATGTGAATTCGCAGACTGATATGCAGTTTCTTCTATCCGCACCGCGAAAAACAGCGGATACTGCATCTATACAATGACATACTGAAGAACAGGTTGAAGATGCAGAAGACACTGCGCAGGAAAGCAGTGCGGACGGTGCGCGCTCACTACCTCTCCGGGGAAAACTTGCTGAGTTTGAGGATAAAGTATCCGCAGGCTTTTGGGTGGCTGGCCGTTCTGCCGATGGCTAGAATGCAGTGCCTCATATGCGGCGATACAGAGCCGAGAAAAGGTATAGAACAAAACATTTACAGTAGAATAGAATAAGTACATTTTAAGGCTTAGGGTCGCTTTAATCAGAAACCAATTGGACCCAAATTTAATTATTGGATTTTGGCAATATCGTAAGATGATATTGAAACTTTTCGTTTTAACCAGCTTCACCGTTCCTATAATTACGTGTATATCGTTCATGTTCGTAACAAGCGTTCGGAGACCATGAAGACCTGCTAGATATTTGTCTCTTATTTTTTTGTATAAATTGTCAGGTCGTTCTGTTAAGTTAGATTGTCATTATCTCTTACGTTACCAGGCCCGTTGTATCTAGAGGGTTGGCACTCCTGCGCATCGGCGAAGTGTCCTTTCGTGTACTGCAAGGAATGCTGGCGCGAGGCCGGCGCGCGGTGCCTCGCTTGCGACCCGCGTCTTGCCGAACTCAGTGACGTCGACTCCATAAGCGATGACGACCCACCAAGACATTAAAAACAATACGGTGAAGTTCTATTATCACCTTAGCTTTACGCCCGCTAGAAGTCACTTAGTTTTAAGTTAGCAAGAGTCAGGTAGAGGATTTTCGTGAATAAAAACAAAACTACCAGTGTCATAGATTTATTTAAAACAAGCCGTACTCCAACTGTTCCCCGACAGACAGATTGCTCACGAACTGGATGTTGTCGGCCACGTCGTTGCAGAGTTGCGCCAGGCCAGTCAGCTGCCCGTCTTCTTGCGGACTGTACGTGTACACCAGCTGTAATATAGATAGTTATTCTGAACGTAATATGACTCTCTATACCCTTAATAAACAACAAGTGTAAAGGCATTTTAAGATGCCGTCGGAAAATCTACGAAAGTTAATAACAGTTAATTTTAGAAGAACGACTAAAAGGTTCAGCGGATAATGAATATTACGGAAAAGTCATGAATGCGACCAGTAATAGCTTAGTGCGTTGAATTTCAGCTTTACCGCCCTCGGTCTGCGGTTTAATTATGATTGGTACTCGACTCTAACTTTATAACAATATGTGCGTTAGGTATAAAGTGTACTCGCAATAACTCTTTAAGAGAAACATCGTGAGGAAACTTACACAACTTTGAGTCCTTTATAAAGTTCTTGAAGGTTTGTAACGTTTGTCAGTCCAGATTAGATCAGAATGGTAAACTATAGTTTATATGTCTATGAAAGGTTGATATTTTTTTTAATAAATGTCTGCACACATTCATTGATAATTTAAGTTACGAGAAATACATTGCAAAGGCACTGCTTCCGCTTATCTCTAAAGAATGATAATGATGAGTCATCAATGCCTCACTAATGCCCCAAACCACGTAAGTACGAATTGTAATGATTTGCAATTATATTGTGAAGTATCGTCGAAATATCGACGCTATGTTGTTTTGGTGTTTCTTTTAAAGTTCAAGTTACGCAAGTACCGAAAGGAATTCGTCGTAGGTGACCCAACCGTCGCTGTCGGTGTCGGCGTTCGTGAACCTCTCCTTCCTCGTTTCCATCGACGTCTCGTCGCCCAAGCTCTCCAATACGGCACAGCTAAACATCGTTTCAACATACACTATTCCGATCCTCACATGAGATAGCACGCTACGTGACAGAACTCTCCAAGCAACGAATAATGCGGAAGTTTCGTTGCCTTGCTCGCCTGTGTACCGTCATGTGAAAAATAAATTAATTGCGGGGGACGGGGGATACGATAGAAAATAAATGAAATTTAATCTACAGATTACACACAAAGCGAGAATGTCGCATCGCAACTTTGGAATGAACATGGAACAATTCATCTATTTAAAATACACAAATCTTACAAGTCATCAAACCCGAGCATCCCGTTGGACTGGTTATCAAAGAGAAGGAATAAGCTATGCAAGTTGGCGATGGTCACTTCGTTCCAGCCCGGGAACCGTTCCACCACCTTCTGCATGCTCCAGCGACGGTCTTGCTCTTTCATTTCCTGGAAATCAACAATCAGACTATTACGTTTTCGTCTGACGCTGCGACGCTGGTCGCGCGTGGGGAATACGGGCCTCGAGGATTCCCTCTCTACCCGTGCTGGACTCATGAGGAC
>DWDX01001892.1:0-16849 GCA_018245675.1 Agara michaeli | reverse complement strand
TCGGGGGGGGGGGGGGTGTGGTGTGGTTGTGTTCTCTTTTGTTTTATTTATTTATTTTTTTTTTTTTTTTTTTGGGGGGGGGGGGGGGGGGTGAGAGGGGGGGGGGGGGGGGGGGGGGGGGGGGGGGGGGGGGGGGATACTTTCAAACTGGCTCATTAGTATGTACTGGTTGAAAAGGTGTTATTTTTTTTTTCGTATACACAAATTAGTCTCAGCCACTTACGCGTCACGGTCGCGTTCACGATCGCGGTCCCTCGACCTTTCCCTATACCTGGAAAATCATAAGGTGAATTAAATAAAAGTAACCCCAAAAATTTCTTCCTTAACGTTAATTTATAGAAAGTATAATGATATCAGAGTGGTATTAATTCTATTGTCGATAGAATATTTAATGTACATTATTATATTAGAAAAAGGTTGCCGCAATGCATTTTAACAACAACAGTGATATGAGCGAGTGCGTATAGCATTATATTGTGTATAATATACATATATAGGTTTGGTATACTACGAATATTTATCATATTAATCTAAAGTGTGATACTAAAACGTACTACATAGGTTACGATTTCACAAATATTGTTAGACGAATTGGTCGTAAAATGTTTAGTGTCATTTCATCGATCTCTGTATCGATATGTCGCAAACAGTCGCATATTAGTCGCTGGCAACTAAAAGCACGTCGCCCAAAAAATTAACCATTCGACATGTCGACGCAGCGCGGATTTGTTCTGCAACAGCTTTTGCATTGTGTTCGTGTAAAAAATGGATTGTTCATTCTGCGATCAAATGTACTTTGTATACACTGTAAGGACTCTGCATCCACACATTGAGCACTCGGCAAGTTCAATTATGGATATTTCAAGTTCGATTACTACTTACATCTAAAACAAATAATGCGGTGTATCAAGACAGTTGACATGGGTCAATTACAACGTTTCTCACTCAGGATCATGCACTAACTATGTGTGAACGACAAATGCAGGAGCGAAAAGTCATCGCAAGATCAACAACTAATAAAGAAAACTTACACATATCAAGGATATAGAAGCATCCTAGTCCTACGAGAAGTCATGCAGGTCCTAACGTGACATCGGATTAGTGCATCGCGATGGTCACGTGCGATCACAAATAAATGTGGTCGCTCGTATTTAATAACAGTTTCAAGTGATAATAATAAAGTATGTAACTTTATTGCATTTTACAACGAGTTTTACAAAGACAGAAAGAAGCAAAAAAGGGGTGGCTCGACTTTAGCCGGCACAGGACAGTAATATCCCGTACAGCGCTGTCTTTCAACCACGCCTTCTCGAAGAGTTCTCATGCGAGTGTTAACAGTGCGGGGTCCCCCGTTACCGCTGGTCACTCTATGCCGAATTTATAGGCGACAGTGTTAGTGGAGAGTGAAAGCGACGTGTGTGGTGCGGTACCGGTCGCGCTCGTCGCGGTCGCGGCTGCGCTCGCGGTAGCGGCTGGCGGAGCGCTCGCGGCGACGCACGGCGCGGTGGTGCGGGCGCGCCTCGCGCTCCCGCGACCGCGAGCGCCGCCGCTCGCCGCTGTACGACTTGGTCTCCACGCCGTGCAGCGTGTCCTGCAGCGACGAGATCAGGATCTTGCAGCGATCGTCGTGCGCCACCTGTCACCGCAGATATTATCCGATGTAAAAAAATTCAATTTTTCTCCATTTATTTACCACTAGCTTTTGACCGCGACTTCGTTCCGCCCCCGCAGCAAAAAATGTAATTATTTACGGCATCACATTAGAAAGCTCAAAAATAATAGTATTCTTCTGCTATTAATGGATGTTATTATACATATGAACCTTCCTCTCGAATCACTCAATCCACTAAAAAAACCGCATCAAAATCCGTTGCGTAGTTTTAAAAATCTAAGCATACATAGGGATAAACAACGGAAAGCGACCATGTTTTATACTAATGTAGTGATTTTAAAGATGTTATCTATAGATGCTTGCTATCCAACTACAAGTATGATGTGAATTGATTATAATAATAATGTATTTATTGCAAACACAGAAAGCTTTTTCACAAAACCAAACCGAATCTATTACAAGAATGAAATAGACACACAACGGACAATAACAAAAGCGCTCTCAAAGAAGTACGTACACATGGGTAATTTTAAATTAATAACTCCCTCTCACCTTGCTCTGCTTGATAAGAGATATGGCGGTGACGAGCGTCTCAATGGCAGACGCGTACTCGCCCGCGGCGGCGTCGCTGACGGCGCGCGCGATGGCGCTGGACGACACGGTCCTGTTGCGGCTCATAACCTCCTCAAACTCCACCTCGCTTATGGCCGGGATAGGGGCGTGCGGAGCGTGGGGGGCGTGCGGAGCGTGAGGGGCGTGCGGCGCGTGAGGGGCGTGCGGTCCGAGCGGCGGCGGGTGGTGTGCGGGCCGCGCTTCCGGACCGGATTGATACGCCTGAAATACGTGATTATCGCGCACGGTTAACACACACAGGTGAGTTCAATAAGATAAAATAATGCTTCTTATAAAACTTAAGAATATATTTTCTTAGTGTCAAAGGGCATTCATTTTCAACAAAATGCTTTGGACGCTCCAATTTTGTGTGAGACACATATCACACATATCGGTGATGTTTACATACATACTTCATAATGTTTGCATGTTTGTTTTTTCGCGGGTGGGTGATGCTTACTAAATGTCACCGCATACACTCTATTCGTGGCTTGTTGCCAAGTGACATCAGCTGAACTTAATTTTTTCGTTTCATTCGACATTTGAACAAATAATGAGATATCAAAATTACCTGAGGCGGACGACCATAGGGCGGCTGACGAGGGCCCTGCGCCGGCGGCGGAGCGCCGTGTGAAGGATGGCCGTATGGAGCTCCGGGGCCTAAAGAAAATTAGTAACCTTTAAATTAAATATACTCTTATATGATGATTTTCTATGAAATTAAGTGACATGTAAAATCATCCTGATCGCGCGCCAGTCTCGTCGCATGGTATCAGAAAGGTTATTATTTACTGTGTGGCGGATTGAAGTGCCCGGGAGGCCCGGGCGGGCCGGGCGGGCCTGGAGGCGGCTGATTGGGCGGCGGCTGCACGGGCGGCTGCTGGTTGAAGAACGCCGGGTTCACGTGCGGCGCAGGCGCGCCTCCCACTCCTGTTCGCATAACCACAACCATGTACACAGGGCAAACATACAGCTAACGAAATTCACTACATATTTGACTTGTAGCCGTAGATGACACTAAGGTATACGCTCTTGAAATATACGCTCGAGTTAAGGCAGTTATTATTTTTAGAGAAAAATAAAAAATCCGATGCAAATTTTTATACTATACATTACAAAAGGTCACATCACTAACCTGGATGCTGAGGTAGTGGTGCCGGTCCTCGAGGTGGGCCTTGCTGATGAGGAGGTAGCTGATGATGAGGTGGCGGCATACCTTGCCCTGGCGGCTATAACAGTAACAAAACAGGATCGAACTTCACTAATTACTATTAGTCTAATTCTAATGATAGTCTTAATACAGAGTAAAGGGTGTTATATATCAAAGTTACGGAAGAGCTGGAGCATAAGTATTATATATTATATTATTTTATATTATATTATATAACATATCTATTCAAACGTAGAGTGAATAGGCACTTAATAGGCAAGCATGCTACACCTTAGACCACATCATCGCTTACCATCAGGCGTGATAGTGGCCAAAAGCTAGTTATAACGTAAAAAAAAAACTTTAGGCAAGTTAATCACGCCTTATACTAATATTGGTTTCCGGTCGGTTGATGTAATACATATGTACGCACGGTGACGGTGTGCGGCGGCGGCATCTGGTGCAGTTGGTGCTGCGGCGGGCCGTACTGAGGCGCGGGCGCTGGCTGCATGTGGTGCGGCGGGCCCCGCGGGCCCCACTCGGGACCAGCGCGCGGGCCGGCGCGCTGCATCTGCGGCGGTCCCTGGAACTAATTACCCCAAATTGTAAATATTCTCCTACCAACGCCGCACGTTTCCATATGTTCCCTTAAAATATTGAGACGATATAATTTTCTACAGACCATACAGCAGTTTGTACGCATGTGCGATAAATAAAACAAGACTTTACCTGCATTGGTGGTCTATGACCTGGTGGTGGTCCTTGATGGCCCGGAGGGGGCCCTTGATGAGGTAGATGATGAGGCGGAGGCCCCTGATGCTGAGCTAAATGGTGAGGCGGCGGACCGTGTCCGTGCGGCCCCGGCGGCGGACCGCGGAGCTGATGATGAGCGGGACCCGGCATCATCATGCGTGGACCGTTGGGCCCTGGACCGTTCGGTCCCGGTCCGCCAAAGAAATCTAGAGAATTCGTTAATTTAGCTTTATTTAATATAATCGTGATAATTGCCTTATTTAGGAAACCCAGAGTATAAGACTAGCAATCGGATCACACACATCACAATTTAATATCACCATTTACCTCGAAACTTAAATACTTTAATATACTACGTTCAACTTTATACTTTCAATTCTAAGAAAAACAACAGCGACTCAAATGTTCCTGATATAACAGTTATTTTCTCATATGGATAATATATACTTTTAGTGTCACATAGTATGGAGGAATTTAATCAATAATTTTATCATTTACTACAATAGTTTAGAGTCTAAACTTTAGACCAAAAATGTACAGTAATTAACACTCTTTATGAGTGCTAATATCAACAATTAAGCTAATAGAAAACTATCATATAATAACCATGTTTATAATATAAATAATCTGAAGTGATGAGAGGATTGTGAAATTGAAAAAGTGCATCAACTAATGACAATTTGTAATTACATTTGCGCTATCATTAAAACCCCGATTAGCAAATCACAAGCACTAAGCCCGTCGTGTTATTAGTCTTAAGATCAAATTCTGTTCATCTAAGTATTTTTGACTGTAACAACTTGAATCTTACAATTACAGAGAATGGCAAACAAGCAGACAGTGGTCACGATCTGCAGGAAACTCTTAATAGGACACAGTAGGATTGAGATTGTCAGTTTTAATTAATTTGTACGACGTCAGGTTAACAAGAATGATGAATAGCTTGTCACATTTTCCATTGATTCCAGCAAGTAATGTAATGGACAATGAGCTTCGGACGAAAGATGCCATTTCACCAACCTCGTTAATGTCTAGTATCTAGTATCGTTATCACTACATAGTATAAAACAAAGTCGCTTTCCGCTGTCTGTCGCTATGTACCTATGTATGCTTAGATCTTTAAAACTACGCAACCGATTTTGATACGTTTTTTTTTAAATAGATAGAGTGATTCAAGAGGAGAGTTTATATGTATAATAAAATCCGTTAATTAGTAGAGAACTACTGTTATTTTTGAGGTTTCTAATGTGATGTCGTAAATAATTACATTTTTTGCGACGGTGGCGAGGAAAAAGCTAGTAATAGTACAAAACGTATAACACAAATTTCTCGGCAGCCGATTTCTGTTTATATTCGCAGTTTGATGTCGAGAATTAAAATACAGAGATTTTGTTCGGTTTTCACCAATCGATAGGTGGATTTCTGGAACAGGTTTTGGTATTTATTTTAGTTACTATCGTGTATGTGTATCGAGAGAGCTGTAAACGTAAATGAACATTCGAATTGGATAAAGTCCAGCGCTCTGGAAAATGTCCGAATAGCAAAGCCAAAACTAGTACAATATAAATATTTATGTTCTTACGTAGAGATTCATTCAAACTGCGAACGACGCATTATTCTTATAAATAGTATAACATCACAGTTCCGTGAGGTATCGAGAACGGTTGCACGATGAAGAAGATCATAGGTTTATAATAGTAAGTTATCTAATGAACATGTTTTGAAACATTTGCACTCGTAGAAATTGGCAAATAAAAGCCACTGAAAACTTATACAGTATGCAAATACCTCCTGGATGAGGCCCCGGTGGACCGCCTGGATGCGGTGGTCCTCTCATGCCGGGATTGTTGGGCCCTGGCGGCGTAGACCTAGTCTTCGATTGACTCTCAAATTGATTTAGCGCCTGCAAAGTACACGGTTGGATCCACTGATTTCTATTTCGAACTTAATTTTTAAAAGATGTTCGTTGCAAAGGATTAATTTAAAAAGTAATAAATTGAGACAATTTTACTGCAGTACAGCGTACCCCCCTCAGTTATATCACGTCACATTTAGCTTTTAATTAATGAAAAACTAGAAATACACAAGACAATAACAGGAGAAATACTCGTGTATGTTGCTTCTGTCTCACTACGGCGAAGAATAATTCAAGAAATATGTACCAGCTTAGGTCAGATGTGATCGATACTCCATCGGAAATATTATTCACGAATACATTATCATATAAGGTTTTTGCAGTGGTGAATTTATTTAAACAGACAGACAGACAGACCGTCGGCCGGTAGTAATTGATCACCGTAGTCAATTTTACATATGGACTACAATGTTTCCGTAATACTGTACCGTATTCAATGCCTTAAGTAAATATATCTTTACCTGTTTCGTGGGCAACGTGACGACGGGGTGCTGCCCGTGAATCTCTTTCTTGGGCAGACGGTCCAAGACCATCCTAATGGACGTGTCCGAACCGAGGGAGATCACGCAGAATCCCTTCGACTGCCCGTTGGCCCTGTTCTCGAAGAACTTCACATCCTGGAAGTCCGTCACACCGACGTCCGCGACCGCGTTAGCAATGTCTTGATCCGTTGCCCACTGCAATCATTCCATTCAAAAACTAAGGAACATACGCGGTGGAGCGAAGCGCGATAGAAAAAAAGAAATCACGGCGATTAGTCGCGTTTTGTACTAACGTGTCCACGTACCTCATGGTATGCGCCAGAGTAAATTCCGACCGTGCTCTAACCTTACGAGACGAAACTACCCTAGAACCGATCCCGCGATATTACGTCCCCTACATGTTTATCGTATCACAAACGCGTTTCGATGCGTAAAGATTATTCTGCACCTAACAGACGACAAATCTAACACTTTCCACGGTCATCGTACGTGAAATAGCACACAAATTCTCATTATACATTCATCACCATCTATCCCTCTCGCTCATAGTTTGTTGAACTATAAAAATATGTCGTTTCGCCTGTTTCAGGTAACGCTGGGTGAAAAGGAAACAGTTTTTTCGTGACCATTTTTTTATTGTCAATATCACAGTTCTTAATGGCAAATAATAATATTCAAAATGGCAATTATAACCAAGTAAAAGCAGCCCACAATCTCTGCTAACCAGACATTGAACGATATATGGAAATCCGATTTCCTTCTTGACAATAATGAAGGAACACAGAGAGTTAACAAGACTCTTTTTAATGTGTACGTTACTTTGTTAGCTTAATCTTATTGTACATTTGCGTTTAAAAATATAATTACTGTCATTAATATTTTAATATCACGATATAAATGAGTCACTCCAGTAAGAAATTATATATAAGTAATCAAATATTTCTAGCGAGACAAATAGGCTACGGTGTTATTCTAGATTTTGTCATCAAAATTAATTCTTATTACAAGGGATAGAATAATATCTTCAGATTAACTAGTTATGTTAACATTTACTTCGGAAAACATGTATATGCCGGCAGGGAGAGTTACACCCAACTGATCTACACAATCCTTCTAATGTATAAAATTACATTACTCTGATAACAAAACCGTTCACAAATTTTATTTATCAATAATGACTTCTCTTATTCTGTTCACCGAGTATTGCAATCATCAGAATATTTTTTTGTTATATATATATGAATACAATAAGCTTAGTTATCATTATACTATTTGTAACATTCTAGTATTCTTCAAATATGTGAATTACTTTCAAAACATTTAACTTTTACCATATAAACAACAATAGCAGGGGGTTCGTGTCATAAATGTAATATTTGAAGATTGTGCAACTTGTTATTGTCGAGGGGCTGACAATTAAATCCCTACACCGTTTTACACACAAAGCACACCAACGATAATATCATATCAGTCTAATTCAACAAAAATCATATAACCAAATATAAAAAATTAAAATACAATATGTATTAAAATGTGTAAATTGAACACACGGGCTACATGTAAAAAGCGTAATATTCTTACCTCAAAAAAACCTGAGAGAAGAAAATATTAGCAAACAAAATAAAAAACACAATGGCAACCAGAATTTTAAAATATCATATTATGCATAATATCAATAAACAATCTAATGAACAACCAAAAATTCTGATCATTAAATAGTGTCACCTAAAAATTCTAAAATAAAATCTATTAAAATCTGCAACATGTCTTTTGAATTAATCTCATGTAAAATTCATGTCAATTATAGTCATATATTGATTAAAGACGAATAGATATTTAAGATGCTGCATATAGCACAGTACAGTGATTGTTATGATAATTTCTAATTTGAAAGATCTCTACCGGATATTGTATCATGTGTTCGGCACAACATTATCACAGTGAAAGCATCATATTTCATATAAATACCGTTACAAAGATTAATATATAAATACATACAATAATGAATCATACCTCGACATCCATAGCATCAATTGCAAACATACATCACAACATACTCGCCGCCGCATGCGAAATGCATAAATATTCATATTGTTAAACACAAAATTATACAGGACAATTCAACACGAGAGACATCTATCCATATTACGGTGAGTGCTTTAGGCCACAATGTAACCGGGCCGCAGAAATAACAAGGGCCGGTTTGAAGATTTTAAAATACAAGATTATTTATCATATTAAGTTAAAAAAAAAAATCTACTTTTAATACCGTGTAATCATTGAACAGAATATAATGTGTTGTGACAAAAAATATTGTTATTGCAAATTGACCAATCAATGTAATCAACTACAAAACAAAATTTTCACTCCCAAAACATTACACACAATATTTACTGTTTTATTTCAGTGTCAACCTCAAAGACTATGTTAGTCACCTTTAATCAATCGTAAAGGGAATTAAATACTAGTAAAATATGTACGTACATAAAGAATAGCTAAGTTTTCAATACTAAAAACTATAATCTAATAAATCAGGACTCTCTGAAATCAAATTAGCACAAACCGTAATATGGCCGAAAACAGTCCATAAAGATCCGCTTGGAAGTTTCTTTGTAATGTTTTTGTAACAATAAAAAAGTTATTTTTAATACAAGTAATTATATACTGATCATTCTAAAAGGGTGAACTAGGCAGTAAACAACAATAAATAATAAATCTACTGTACATTTTAATTGTGGAAAATTTGCTCTCGAAAATTCATATGCAAGGAATCTCACAAATTTAAAATGATATTCTGAAAAATGATAGAACTGTGACCAGTTATTGTGTGATTTTTTAAAAATCTTGACGATTATTGCAAAATAAAAAATGTTCTGCCTTGTATTTTTACAGCAGTAATAACATCAATATTATTAATTGCAAATGGCTAATATGAGGATGAAAAATTTGAACAACTGTTTTCTACTGTTTTGTAACAATTTATATAAATTATATTATATTATTAATACGGCTCCAAGATAAACTTGAAACCTTTCGTATATCATTTTAAATTATTGTATCATTCAAAATGACACATTGAAAGTTATTGATTATTATAATTCGAATAAAATTCAGAGTAAGATAGGAGTTTATAAACAATGCAATTGACTAATAGTAACAAAATGACAGCAAACTATTGAAGTATTCATTCGACTCGATTGTTACTGATGTAGGCGTGCAATTATCAGACCATAGATAAACTTGATTTTTTCAATGATTAAAACCTTTGGATTCCCCGAATTTGTTAATGGTACACCATTCAATATATTTTAATTCAATGGTGGATTGTCCAACAATTGTTTGCTACATCAATATGTAAATTACCTTATTAATAGCATATTTAATGTAGGTGTTTAGCCAAACAATAACTTATACTATAATGGCAGATGTGGTCCCAGGGCAAATCTAATTTAAAATATCAATTGAATATTTCGGAATATCAATTGAATATTTTACGTCAATAAACTCCAGAGAGACACACACATACCACATTTTTGTCTGATGCAAGTAAACAAATTATATTTATGTAGATAGCAACTGAATGTGTTCCGGATGTTTTGAACACAAAGATGGACAATAGAACAGAAATAAATAGTTGCTTTTCTACATGAATGTGGATCATTTTCATTGGAATATATAAAATAACACCCAATAAAATCAAGCGCTTTTCGAAAACAAATAAATAAATTACAGTAAATTTTAAAATAATTCATCTTTATAAGTGATCCAATGTGTACTTGTTTAAAATGAGTCACATTCATTATAAATTTGATTACTACAAACAGGGCTGCCATTTGCTTTGCTTGCTTGTATCAATTTTTTTTCATCAGAATCGCAAATACAGTACACAGATTTAATGTAAAAATTTAATTAGCCAACGTCTTTGTGCTCTAGAATCAAACTAGAGGCCTCCATTTTAATCAGTGTATTTTGACCGAGCATGCTTCCCGAGTGAGGACACATGGAGCAGGACATATCTTCATAGTTCTGTCTGAACAAGTGTGTCAACTTATGGTATGGTTCACACTTATCCGATATTTATTAAATTTAACCTGCACACTCGGAAAGCTTGCTAAGTTAAAGAGGATACTACACTTATATTAAACAGAATTTTGCTATTTTAACTATTCACATAAATTTATAGCAAGTGACAGCCCTAAAGATATCTGTTAAGGCTCAACCGAAGTGCAGTTGATTGATACAGACAGAGCGATTGAAGTTATGTCAGAATTACTGTAAAATTTAAAATACTGATCTATGACAGACCTGCAGAATCCTGAAATCTTGGTAGGCTACTTATTAATGACAAAGTCTACTCTGTCAATTGTAGATATGGATCAATTGCTTGATTCCAAGTACTCAAAACTGTAATGTTGTATGCATGTTAGGCTACTCAAGGCTGCTTGTTTAACTCTATAGTGGATTATCTAAGCAGTCTTACTTTTACACACGATCCATCGAAGTCAGGAAAGCCACTTGATGAAAGTAATCACTGCCAACTATGGTTGTTTTGTTTACATTCTTACAACCAACATAAAAGGTTTGAATTAATAAAATTTAATATCATCACACGGACGTAACTCATTTGTCTATGTAAGCTAATATGAATACAAAACTTGAAAAACAACACCGATTCCGATAAATATCTATACGCATAAATTGATTCGAAATGTGTGTCTGCGATTGCAAAATAAAGGATTTTCCTTAGTTCCTATTGTTATTAGCATTTTTTTAAAACCTAAGCAGATATTTTTCCATTTTTTCTTTGTTTTGTTTGCTATTCTAAAATCATAGAACCAAACTGATCAACGGCAGTTTGATTAACACATATGTGGACCATTCAGAGTAATTTATTTACGAATTAAAGGACAAGGAGATCAAATAAATATGATTTATTACCATTATACCATCATGTCAGGTCCCTAGCGGGGTATGCAGAAAGCATCGCGAACCAAATATGTCTGTCCTTACAAACCTGAATTATAATGTATATATAAGTATATAGAACCAAGTTAGCAGTAATTTCTTTCCTAAGTATATGGATATGTATGTCCACTTTCAGGAGCAAAAAAAAATTTTAAAATTACATATATCTCTGTTAACCTGGCCGATGCCGTTACCCAATATCAATCAACCACATTATGGTTTTACCTTTAAGTAGATGCAGTGAAGTTATATTGTACCAATATTATTCAGGTAACTTTACCATACTTTTTTCAATGTATAGCGTGAAACCATATACAGTAGACAGAATGAACAAATTATACAAGAGATAAATTTATTATAATTAAAACATTGAAATGAAACCCACACATCAAACTACATAGAAATTAACATTTTTTGCATTGTAATTATGTAAATTTGCAATATTACAAGCACCTTTCGATATTGACATAACAGTAAATAAGAACAAATGTTATTGGCAATGACAAACCGAAGAAATTACATTCGAAGTTTCGAATTATGAATAAATGTAAAACATTATAGACGACACTTATCGATATAAAAGCCTGAACATTATTGGTACCAACGCCCATATAACTTCACAACGCGAAACAGATATCAACACTTGTAATAGTAAGGTCCTATATTTACATTATGTTTTAGAGAACAAAGTCATGTACAAACCCAGGTGAGGTTGCCGACGTAAAGTTGAAACCGGCGTCCATGGTGATGATTAGAGTTATTGTGGAACGGTTGACCGCCGTTGGTCTCCTCCGTTGGATGCTGCGGTGCTCCGGTGTTCGGAGGCCCGTCGTTATCGTCGGGCTTCTGTGACGGCGCGGCAATCACGTCGTCGTACAGATCAACATTGTCACCTCCGAACTCGTCCTGAAAGACGCGTGCCGCCATTTTATTTTAACGTTAAAACCAAAAATTACTGGAATATACCAGCCAAATTACTAAAAATTTTATCGTAAACGAATAATCATAGCTCCATATATGTAAACTTACCTGTCGATTGAAATCAGATTCAATATCATCGGCGTATAAATCTATATCCACACCTCCATCCGCCATTTTGCGAAATGAAAGGGCTTCTCTTTATAGATCGAATCGAACCGCGAACGCCGAACTAAAACTGAACTTAGCCGCACATAATGCGACGCACTTGAGCGTCGCAATGCCGCTTTTGACAGTTTAGCTATTTTTAAATTCCGAGAAGCAGGCAAATGTAATATTATTTATACAGTCCAGACATTAGCAAAATACTGTATATGTGATAGAGACCTGCGATACGATATCAAATCTTTAACACTGATATTATAGTAAAATCTCTTTAAACAAAATTTAAATCTATTTTTCATAAAAATATTGAGCAAAGCTCTATTGCCCATAATTTACTTTTAACTTGAATATTGTTGAATTAATTATCAGTTGAATTTACATAGTTGAAGTTGTAAAACCAGAATCCATTATTTATATACAATGCAAAGTATTGCTGAAAAGTTATTAGACATGATTTTCAATTTTTATTAGAAATTACGTGGGTGGCCACTTCACGCATGACAACATTGTCTGCTAATCTATCAATATTTATAGTTAGCGAGGCCCTAGGAAATATAATTGGCACATTCCCGAAAAAGTCGAAAAATAGTTTTGAATCGATTTTTCATAAAAATCGGACTCTTTTGCTCTATACCGATTTCTTTCATCATTTCTGTTCATGCATCATTGACAAATGTCAAAACCCGACAGGGCTTCAACGACTTTACAAAACGCAATTGCTATTTCTAGATATGTGTATCAGCGCCATCTACTGACTAGTACATAAAAAACTTACAATGTAGAAATGGTATTGGTGTTAGTGCTGCTATCTGGGTCAGAACAAATACAACGCCGTGAGTCGGGGCCAGTTTGGTTTGGTCTGTGACAAGTGCGGGGTGAGCGGGCCGAGGTACATCCATCCCTCGCCATTTTCCGTCAAGCTCAATTCAATCAAGTTTGCTTCTGTCAGTCGTTGTGTTTGTGTTGTGTTGTGAAAATTATCTGTACAGATGCATCTAAATGGGAAATCGTGCTGATCCGGGCGCCAAAGTATGGGTCGCTTGTTGTGTTTGTGGCTTTAATGCACCGTTCGATCAGTGATAATGGCCGAGTGATTTGTTAAGTGTAGTGTTTAGTGTCATATGCTGGGCGGTCGCAGCAATTGGATATATCGTCCCTGAGACGGCAGTTCCCGGTACAGGAAGGTGACCCATCATGTCGTCGAAAAATATCCCAGGAGATAAGGTAAGTTCACAAATTTCACAGAGTCGCTCAACTTACCGTCAAGAAATATAACTTTTTTGTTTGTTTCTAAAGCCGCTCCTTTCTCTCGCCGAGGCGTCGACTGCAGTGAATTGACTGGTCGAGTCGTTGGCTACGGCTACGTGGATGCTTTACCTGCTTTTAGAATTAGGTGGCCACGATCAACGGTTTTTGTTATTAAACTTTAATATTTCCTAATAACGGGTGCACGTAATGTTTGTTTATTGACAAACAATGATATACATTGTAGGTACTCATATCTGTTGAACATTGACTGCTTACCGAAATATATTACCGAAAAAAGTAAACAAAGATGTTTACTTAATTTAATGAATTTTACCACATCATTATAGTTTAATATTCTTTAGAGATGTTTCTTCAAACTTAAGGCTTATCCATTCCAATTTAATTAGCTGATCTTTAATCATCTTCATTATCACTATCAAGGTTTTTCTTGAAGATTTATACGGCTATAACATTTTTTGTTCATAATATTTTTATTAACATCAGTACACTTAAAGTGCATTTAGACAGAATGGCTATGTCTATCTGTAAAAATAATTAATAATCTATGATCTTGTATGTGACTTGGTAATAGAAGCCGAAATGTCTCTCCTGGTTGAAGTCTGCCGAAGAGATATGAACAAAGGCAGGTCAAGTTGTTTCTCGTAGAATAGTACTCAACTGTCTCAAATGATATTAGTTCATGCTAGTATGTATTTGGCACACTGATGATCAAAAGTAGTGTGATATAAAATGTAAGCTATCAAATACACAGATTATTTATTCTCATAAAAAACATATAATTTCAGTAAACCTTTTACCCGCCAGTCCTAAATTTCTAAGTGTCATGCATACAAGGTCGAATCTGTAAGGATTGAGATATTCGGTACTCGGTGCTCTGTGCCCATCCTGTTTGGGACCTGGTGTGATGGTATAATAATAATTGGGTAAAATTAGTAAATATACTATAAGCCATACCTAAATCACTTAACACATAACTTCTACTGAGAACATAAGGTTTCTTTCACATTTATTTAGAGATTTTTATTGTTTCAAAAAATAGTACTAGTGTTTTGTGGTACCAAAGAGTATAGACGTAATATTGACATGCATTGCATAGCTGTAGCTAACTATTTTGATTAATTAATAAGTCACCTAATATAGAGAACATGATTTCTCCTGATCTAATAACAATCGATATCACCAGCTTTGTAGTTAAAGTGTATGACATAAGAGTTGGTCAGTCTGCACCTTGTTATTGTTTGAAGGAGAACAATATTTTACAACAAACTACAATGCACAATTGTGCACTGGCACAGTTTGTGCAAAATCATACACACAATCTATGTTGTAACAGTAACGATACAATTAATCAACCTCGCCTTAATTACGAGTGATTATTTTTTGCGTAAAAATCCCCATTGTTGGTTTAATAAAGTAATTAAAACAAATTTACGCAGTGGAGATAAGTTATTCAAAGCCGCCGCTGGACGAAATTGCGGTCTGGTTTTTTTTAAATAACGCCACGCCTCGAAAGACCAGTGTCTGGTCGGTTCATTCATAGAGAAAAACTATTAGAAAACGAGCGTATATTATCTATGGTTTACGCTCTCCACATTTACCACGCTTTCTTAACGCAATGTCGCCAGTTTCACTAACAAAATAAGGGTCAGAGCCGTTTCGAGTCCATCTAATGCGCAATAACTGGCTGGCTTTTATACGCTGACCTATTTATAAAAAAAAAAATCTAATACATTAATAGCATTCGAATAGTGTACGCGAACCGTAAAGAAAGACTAATAGAAGCGGTCAAGCGAAAACGCGTGCGCCTAGCCGTGTTTCAACCTACAGCGTTGTCGGGTCTCAGTTCATTGGTGCATAATTTTCGTGCTGAATATGCACTGGACACCGGCGTCGAATATGTGACCTTAGCCGATATGGGATAAGATTGAAATTAGAATGGCGGGCGCGTTGCAAATCGTTGCGCCTGGCCTCGGTTTATGGTGTGTTATTGCTGTCAGTTCGCGTACGTAGTGTGGGTGTAAAGGATGTTCATTGGTGCATTCAATCGGAAGACTGGTCGCCGTTGTTCAACTTGTAATGTACCACGGCAGCGGCGAACGTGTCCCGGCTAGGTCCGCAAACCTGTGCGGTCAGCGTTTCCCAAAGCATGGTCCGAAAGGATCTTGAAAAATTGGACGATACATTTATTAACTAGCTACCAATGATTATGCTACAATTATAAAAAATACGAAGCAAATGTGTCATTCTCATTAGAAAAATCCTTGTATTTAAGTATGTACTAGAATTTGAATAATCCTTCATTCATACAGTGATATCCGTTATAATTTTACAAAACCAAAGGGTGAGTTCCGAAATCGGAAGTTTCGGTTAGGTCGATCGCGGATCCAGTCAACTTTGGGTACCACTGCGGTACGGTGTTTGTTTATTTGGGTTGGTCGGCGCACGATAGCGCTCTCGACCGTGCCACTATGTATTTGTTTTACTTAGTCGAATACATGTAGACGAGACTGTCTTTAACCTATAGGAGGCTCTAGACACTTCGAGCTAACGAGAGCTGTATGACTTTGATGGGCCTGGCACCTTGTGCATTGCGATATCGAAAAGCTGGAAAAAATAAATATGCGTTTATCGCTTAATATTGATTATCGGTTAGAGGTCTGATATATTAACTTGTCGGCCCTATCGTCGCCGGGCCCAGGGCACTTTCCCGTTTACAAATGCAGAGGATGGGCCAGGCTGTTGATGCTTCGAATGTAATATTACCTTTGTCATTACTTTGGTAACCTTGACAATTTACGGTAACATGGTCACTCAAAATATAATATACAGCTCAACGTACGCCAACACTCATAATAGCAATAGCGTCAGTATGAATCCACGGGGACAAAGTTTCACCGGACTATTGCCATGGTGAGGCTATTGCCATGCACCGGGCACACATCCAGACTTTGAGTCACTACTAGAAATTCTAAATTAGAAAAATCCAGCAGTACCCAACCCGGGATTTG
>DWDX01001891.1:0-16849 GCA_018245675.1 Agara michaeli | reverse complement strand
AGTCGTGCGGGTGTTCCGCACGACTGCCGTGTAGTACGCGGGTCGACGACCTCGCCGGCGAGGTCGGTGTATGAGCAATGTGGGGTTGTTGTGTAGTGTCTGGGAGGGAGATGAGTCCTCCGGATTCAGATTAGTGCACATTACCTATTTCTATACGCATTCTAGAATTTCTGGAATTTTTGACGTTACCAAATTCTAATAGTAATGATAACCAAACTATGTGAACTAAATCTGTTACTACTTACAAATCGGTCTAGTCTTCGTATTAGTGCATACTACGGTTAGTAGTAAAATCGCTGTTATCTAAATCTCGTGGAAAATTGTAATATCTATAAAACAGGTGCGTTATTAAGTAGGTCAGAGCGTCCCTCGTTCCAGTAAATCATCTTTGATTCAACACATATTTTATCTAAGTCTACATCTTGCTGTCGACGAAGTTTGCCGAAGCCCCACTCGCGATCCTTGTTACAACTCGTTGAAATTCAGTTACATAATACTTTTTGTAATTTTGATTTGCAAATACCATCGCGACGGTTTGTTAAGTTTGTTGGCGTCATTGGATTACTTTGCTTGCATTCGCCGCATGAATAATGTAGCTGTTTAGTCCCTTTAAAGGCAACACATGATTTGTAAACTTTAAATTAATATACTTTTCATTATCAATATATGTATTTAATTTAAATTATTCCAATAATATTTTATCTGATATAGCTATTTTAATAACGGGTTTGACGGAACTGTTCAAAACAGGTTACGAAGTTGCAAACGAAATGCTAATTCCAAAAATACAGATATTTATTTTCACATCGACAAAAAGTAAACTTAATATAAGGGATACGAAAAGTTGGGTGATATTTTAAAATATGTGTCGGCACGGTCACATGAGCCTGACACACGTCAAAAGGGAATTATTAGTGACGTGAAACAATTTGCACAACAAAGGAGGCCAAGAAGCGTCTCATTAATTAAAAGTTTACCCCCGATCCCTGAATCATGTAATTGATGAAAAACTTCAAAGGTCCCCGTCCTTTTTTAATTAGAACACAATTTCCGGCGTTTCAGACACACTCGACGCTTTTTGCGTGCCATGTGAAAGTTCGGTGTCGGCGCTGCGCCGGCTGAGCTCACTTATTAATTCGCGAAGACAGCTCAAATACGATTATTGATAGGTCGACTTCGTGTAGGATTACGGGTTTTAATGTGTTTACAAATTCAAATAAGTCCTAAGTATTTTCATTTCAATTTGTATTAGTATTTAGTTTAATTTATTTAAAGCTATATATAAATTATATATAGAATGACAAAGAAAAACATGATGTGTACAGCTTACAACGAACAATATTATGAACAATTGGGACATATCACACTCGGCTACTTTTCTTAATACTCGTACATCCAGCCCAGTCCTTGGACCGGTAACTCAGATTTGTAACACTTAACAAATTGGATAAAACATTTTTTACATTCACAAATAGGAAATTTCAAATTAAACTTGAATTCTTTTTCCAGCGATTTCTCGGCCATTTTTTCCTACTCTAACATAAACACTATACCTATATAAACGAAGTATATATAAGTCATGTACGAGGGTACATAAAAAGGTGCCGCGGGCGGCAGCAGGAGGTGCTATAAGTTCAGGATAGAGGATCGGGCATTTTATTACGGCCGCAAGTTATGGCTTATGGACAGTCGGGGAGAGACCGCCTCGCACACGGAATTAAATATTGAAGATAAGGTACCCAAGGTCACTGACTGAAAATACAGCTCATATCCTCCTTTGTTGATTAATTTGTTTTATAAAATGATGCATATGAAATCTATCCTATTATTATCATTATTAAACCATTACGCGCTACCCCGAACGGGGTAGGTAGAGAGCTTCGAGTGTCAAAAATCTCTATGTTTAAAGACCTTACTTGTTGTCATATCAAACACTACTATATAGTCCACGTGTTAGAGACAGCTGCGTAATACTGCGTTCTTGGATTTTTCTTTCTTGCCCTTTTTGGATTTTTGGTTACTTCTGTAGGGAACAGGATGGAATCGGTTGTATCAAAGGTTTTCGAGGTTCACTATATTTGTATCGGGATGCAATGGCTACGTAACATGCGGTGCATAAGATGCTTATTTAGATCCAAATCATACTTGATTAGCCACTTGCTTAAAGGGTATTGCTTCAAAAATTCCTCAAGCCATCCAATAACTCGACTCGAGGCATTTGTAATAAGCGGTTTCTTGGCGCAAAGCACGCGAAACGTTCATCAAACGCCTTTGGAACGTTTTATGGCAGCCACGACCGATATTACACCTCTAATCGATGGAGTGTGTATTAAAATTATATTCGTCGAGACCCAATTTCAACGTTGCTAAAAGAAAGTCCAATTAATACTGGAAAATCTGTAATTGGAATTATATGTTAGCGGATCAGATTAGAATTGAATTACATGCATTGATAGTGGTACTATGTAAGAAATTATTATTGTCACAATAATACCATCATGCCCGATCCATACCGGGGTAGGCAGCGATATCTGAGTGCCACATATTTCTATGCTGACAGATGTGACGTGCTTCTTCTACATTTATTCATTCTGTATTCTTTCTTAAGCTCCAGTCCCGAAGACTTGAGGCTTCCTCTGTTACGGAATGTAACAAAGTTATATTTCCGGAGTTAGACTGCTTTTGCTATATCCTATTACTACAAACAAACAGAAAGATTCTGTCTGTAAAAAAATCACAAACTATATATATGTAGTTCAACGCAATCAAATAAAAAGGAATCCACATAAAAGGTTTAAATCCGCCTGTCAGAGGCAAGCGGGTGAACGATCTTTGAAAATAACGTCACTGTGGAAAGCAAAAATCTATGTAACCCTTTATGTTTCGTTAAATAAATGAAAGAGAGGAAATTAGAAACAGAAAACAGTATTAAAAGATATTATATCATGTTATTAATAAACATTAGTTTGCTATCGGGCTTACGAACGGTTTTAACAAAATTCTTTTCTTCTGTCTTACAACAGCCTTTTTCGTGTATGTGAAATAAATTATTTTTCTTCAGGCAGATAGAAAGCCTTTATAGATTTTAATAACACGCATATAAGGCTGAAGCATTTGCGGTAACATTCCTAAACCGCGGGTGGGCGGAGGGTTACTTATATTATTCCACCTACTGAACCCACCAGATTTGGCTGGTAGAGAATGCCACTAGGCATTACGTCCGCTCTTTAAGCATCCTACTAGACTTAGGAGTTACAATTAAATAAAGAAACATGTTTCTTCTACATTCATCTCTCTCTTTATTTTTACCTGTCGGTTTGGAGGCTCTTGACACCCCATCGGCCTGCATCAAATTAGTTATGTAAAGATTTATTTAAGCATGTCGAATAAATAGCCAACAAAGTAGTATAACATGTATTGATATTGTTCAACGCTCTTAACGTTGATAATTTGACAATGGCCGTTATTGACTTCCGGAAGTCCCGTAAAGTATTTCAGCACGCCGCTCCAGTCCTGATTTGTTACTGGTTAAAATCGTAATTTAATATTTTAAAAGTAAATAACACATTAACGTGGACGTCAGGTCGAAAACGGATCGGTATGCCACGTGGGTGTAGCTCCCTAATTTCAGAGCTAACACGAGTAGCTTTATGAAGGGTAGAAAAATTGAATGCGATGTGATCCCTTTCATTCGAGCTCACCTTTATTTTAATGACCTAGGATATCCATTAAGAGTAAGGTCATGCGCCACCCCGTGCGTCAGATGTTACGTTGCGATGCGCATACTGATGTGTTTGACCTTGCCGTGGACATGTGGTGCCTTTGGCGAACGGCTTAATATGTTAAAGGAAATGTGACTTCGGCCCCGGCTTCACATCGGAACATTGGAAAGGCCTTTATGTCAAAGATCAAATTTAATATTCTTCTAACGTACTTAGCACTTTGGCTAATCTAGCTATTAGCCCTAAACTTGTAACTGATTATCAAATACTGTATCTACAACAAAAGCAGTACGTCGCTTCATCTAATAGAGTTCTAATAATAACTTTAAATGACATTGTACCTACATAACCTTTATCTATTTCAGCACCACTATGAATCAATGAAAAAATTGGAGATACAATTAAAAATAGCTTTATGAATGTCAAAGGTTTATTCAACAGTGGAACGTTTATTTTTTGATTAGCGTCTATTATTGAGACTATAACAATATTGAACTAGGGCTCTTAAGGGGCCAGCTAATGTATGGGACTCACGTGGGTCGCATTATTATGCGCACAAGACAAGGAACTGGGCTTTGGTTTTAATTGATTTAACGTACGTACAGCTGTCTGCTAATATTCTAATTATGCACAGATACATACTCAAACCTATAATAAACCAACAACAGTTCGTAGTACTTGCACTTTGTAATGATTTTTTTATTCACCCACAGTTAATATGATATTTCTTGTTGAACCGTAGTTAATGTTTTGATCAGGAATCCTTCTTTTAGTAACCATGTACGCTTGGTCTACACATCTGAAATTGTTAGTTTTTTATTTCTCAGAACATAATAACGACGACATCGGATATATTGAAGTCCATATGTAAAAGTCGGCCGTTGCAAGAATTCAGAATCTCTTTAATATTAAATATTTCGGTACCTGTTTATTTTAGTTGAATTTACAGCGTGATGCTACTATCATTAAAAACTGAAACCTAACATAACTTTACTCTGCAAACACACACTTCCGTCGGCCTGTTAATTATTTATTTAAATGAAACCTCAATGTCATTAAAAGGGTTTTAGGTATTTCTCATGCGTTGATGTTATATTTTACTTAGGCGTATGTAAAATAAAAGTATTCCAGGCCCTCTCGGGGACTAGTTAATGTACAGGAACCGAGGGGGAGGGTCCAAGAGACGCGTTAGTATGCACGCCATATCGTTACTGTAGAGCTAAGGGACAATGCAAAACAGAAGGACGCTTCTCTCTTAATGGATTTTATAAATCACTTACTTAAATACATATAAATCGATTTAGTTATTTGAAAATATGAAAAAAAAATCATTATTTTGCAATAATTAATCGTTTTCCGGTATTTTGCCAAATTCAAAGAGTAAAGATTTATGGTGTCATGTCTTGGTATACAATTTTTCACATACCCCGAATGTTGCCGCAGTATACGTGTGAAGTGGGAATATGAGAACATTGACTCTTAATTACCTCAAAATCTATTTATTATACCGCCTATGAATCGGGTCTGATTAATAACTGTCAATCGGAAGTAATAAACTGCTTTGTTATTCGTAAAGCAATTTAGATTATTTACGCCAACATTACGCTTCGTGAGTTTGGGTTTAACATTGTATAGCTATTTCTTTTACAGTGTTTTTCAGAAAGACTTTTGTACATCTCTTGATAAGGATTATACTTGCCATTCAAGATAATATGACAAAGGATTCGATTTTAAAAATATTAAATTCCTGCTTACTGACTGTTATTATATGTCTACTCTTTACTATATGTATTTATTTAGTTCTCATTATATTTAGTCGATTCGAGCGGTTGTGGAGTAGCATTAATAGACAAACGAGACTGGCATTACAAGACTGGCGAAATATCAATTCTATAAATGAACGGATTGGAATATATAATTTAATGTTATATTTATATAATATCACTAGGTACACTTGTAAAGAAAACCATCGTGATTAATCTTGGAAGCATTAGTGTTCACAATATATAGTGCTTTCCGGTTTGTGATGTTTGGAAATCCGCAGTCGGCCAGCGTGGCAGCTTATGGTCTAAACGCTTCTCAGTATGATAGGAAACTCGTGTTCGGTAATGCAATAATGAATTATATAATTATTATAAATTGTATAATATTATTCTAACATAACGGTATCTGTATAACTGTAATTAGTGGACAAGATTCTAAGGCAGTTGCTGCGTAACTACTTACTTCAGATAAGAAACGTTAATTACTGCAGGAGAGGCTCGGACGCAGCACGTGGCGGGACCAGTTTAATATTCAATGAGGGCATACGCTGAGTGGCCTCGTTATCTTTTAATTCACTATCTGGTCCACTTGCGAGGGCTTTTATTACTTTTTATTGGGATTTACAAAGAACGTTTGCTTGAGAGTAAAAATTCAGGCGGGTTTATTTAAAATAGAGAAAAGGGAAGAACTTATTAAGTACATTTCCAAATAAACATAACTCATTTAGTTCGGCGAATTTTTTATAAGGACCTTTTGAAAATTCCTTATCACTAACATGAGTAATGTGAGTCTGCGTTTTTTATATAAAGAATAATTGAAACTAACAATTTCAACACTATTGTGGCTACAGCTTTTAAAGAAAACATTCTATTCAATACGGAAGTATTGCTCGACGTTACCACTTAAATTGAAAAATACGGTGCGATTTAACGAACTACTGGTAGATAAGATAAAGTTTTAAAACCCTAAATCGCCTAATGTTAGGCTGGTATTATTTGGCTATTTTAGTCAAAAAGAATATTTTAGCAATCTGAAATACGCCAGGACATGAACCAGTATTCCGTAGAGTGAGTAGTTTATTCATAAACTGAAGTTTATTATGTACTTCACTTATCTAAGTAGGGCCGGTCAGTGAAGAGTACTAGTAAATATGAGGAGAAAAATGTTATTGGTATAATAATTTACATTTTGTGACATAAAGTCAGACGCTATAAGATTGTCAGCTCCATAACACGTCAATGAAATTCAAATTGAACCGGAAAGCCCCTAAAAGGTAAAACACACCGTTGGTTGTGGCCGAACAATTCAAATTCCACGGAGGGCGATATTAAAAATTGCCGACGTGAAATTTATGCGAAAGGGCCGGCGAACACTCACGGCACTCACGTTAAGGGCATGGCTTTATAGCTGACGAGTAAGTAGAAAAGTTTTAAAACGTTTTGGTTAAATTAATAATTTTTATCTCGTTAGGGACCTGCCTTGATAGCATAAAAGATAATACATTTTATTGGAATAACAAATTTTATTGTATTTCATGTAAATCGGTGCTGACGAGCCATTTTTGTTTGGTTACCATTTCCTGTAGATATTTGCTAAATACCACATACCAATTAAAACGAATATCTCCAATAAACTTGTTCCTGCTATACTTGATTGCAGTTACAGCCTACATACGTTCAATAAACAAAAAAAGACCGCTAATGGTCACCGAGGATCCCGATGGGTGTTCAAGGATACTTTCTTCACCAAGTCTTAAAATGCGGTAAGGATGGAATTTGCGTTGCATTTTTACAGATCAGTACGTCGTGAGTATTTTATGTAATTTTATATAATTAATTTATTCTGAACAAAATATTAAAAAGAGTGAGCCATTGAAAAGTAAACGCTTATAAAGTAAATCATAATATAAAAAGTTCCCTTTAAATATAAATAAATGGTGAAACAAAGGATATTTCATTTAGCTAAAGCTGGCTCAAAAAAGTAAGAAGTGATTGAATTGCGTAGATATTACATAGGAAGCTTACTAGCGATAATCGCGTGTGGTCTGACAGTTGGATATGAAATCATTAAAATTCACAAACCATTAACGAGACCCCGGCACGAAGGAGCCCACATAAAAACTCTTGAAACACACTGAAACTTTTAATTCCTTATTATAATGTTTGACAACGCCTCTGCTATCACACAACACGACCTAGAATTAATGTTCACATTTTCATTACCATTCAAATATTACATGATTTACTCATAAATGATGATATCACTAAACCGGCGTACATGCATGAAGATTGTGATGAACGGACCTCTGTGTCTACCCCGTGAACGACATGGCGTGACGGTTTAATAACAGTAACAAAACCAATACTTTTTATATTGCCGTATTTAATGACAACTTCATCATAATGGTAGTTTGCAGGACAGGTGTGCGATCGATGTCCTGGGCTGTTGCTCAGAAGAAACATTTATAGTAGTGTAGTCTTTATATTCTTTGATTTTCTCAATATTTTCTTTCGACTGATTTAAAACAGGAATTTTTAGCACATTCACTATTAATTTATAACCATTACTGGATTATATTAGAACGATTTTAAATACAAGCAGAATTATTGAAATCGTACTACTGTTTATACATAATATATGAAGGAGAGACATGTTGTCTTGGCCCGTTCCGTGCCAAATTAATCTCTAACGGCGAAACTATTCGCCCGACTCCAAAATTTCGCAATTTTCTTAATTAAACCGTTTGAAGTATGCTGAAATTAAGCGGAGCTTTATTCTTTTCAAGTTTCTATTCATAACTTCTTTAATTTCGGCCCGGATTACAGCCGCGACGTCCCAGAACGAGCCTCAATTTATGCAGGTGGAATAACTTTCATCGCTATAAAAGTTCCGATTCAACCGCGGTCATCTGTACGTTCCTAGATCGGGAGCCGTGTTCAAATATAATATGAGAGATACAATGTCATTCAGCCTACTTGCTGATAAAACAAACCCTTGTCGCATTTTATAGTGGTTAATTTTATACTTAATATGCATGTATATTGTTAGTCAGTCATCTGATCGTGAAATGTGTGTTGGTAATGTTGAGCAGTTACGAGTAGAATGAAGCGGCCGGTTTGCTTGCTTAATTATCTGCGCCTTGTCTTCAATCCTATCCATAATATTGTAATACTTATTTTTATTTAGTTTTAGGATCCGTCGGTGCAGGACCAAAGAGGTTAGCATAAGAAACATACAAACTTGGTTTGATTAATGTTTGATATGATAAGATAATCTTTATCTGACTTTAAGCAGAATTGTACGAATGAGCTTTACTTATAATTGTTCATAAATTATTTAAATGTAAGCATATTTTTCAATCTTTATCTTTTAACAAAATTCCTTTTTAACCACTCGGCTCCTTCTATCGTCAAGATGGCAAAGTGGCAAGATTTTGGCATCTTAATTCGTTATTTTACGTCGCGCTGCAGCTTCGCGTAATATGATAATTCTGTGACTGGCACTTTTGAAGGTGGATTGCCTTTCAGAATGATTTTATGATGCAGCAGATTTAAGTGACGCGGTTCATGTTAAGGAGGGATTTTAAACTTCGCCGCTCTCTCCTATTTCTAAGAATAATAATAATATTGTAGATATAAACATATTCAATTTTTCGACGCTACCTTTGACACATTGGTCACCGTGACAGTGTCGTTAGCATAGCGTTCCAGATTCGATTCCGAGCTGAACAAATATTCTGTTAACAATTTACGATACTTACTTGTATTTTGGTTTGGATATCATCATATCTTAGTTTAATCTGCTATCCGTTGCCAAAAAAAATGTGTCTGAAAGAAATAGTTAAAAATGGCACGTTTCGGACCAGATCGAAAGTTAATTCAGAATTTCTGATTTCCTTGCAGCACAGATACTGAACCTATGTGGGTAGTTAACGATATTCACATGTATATTATGTACTAGTTGACCTTGAAAGCTAATGAAATCAAATTAAAAAACATCGTATATTCAAATATAAACGTTAGAACACCGAACAGAAAGAGGGCTAAACTTTACCAATCATTCTTTATGACCCAGCACTTCGCAAACAATATAAAAAGCGGGACACGAAAAATTCATCTTGCGTAATAAATTGTTGGAGGGATGTTGGCAACGATGATAAAGAACTGTAAAAGATAATACGGCCAGGATCGATATAATCGTCGTATCCATCACGGATAGTGGCCGTCAGCGTCATCCGCACATTTGGAATGTAAATCGCGCACTTTACCCGCTTTTTGCCAAACATCCAAACAAATTTATTCACCGCGAGAAACAGGGCCATATCGATTTAGTGGAACGAGGGTGAAGGAAGGGATGTGTTAAAAATCATCTCGGGCTTGAACCTCGCCCTCACCGATGTTCCCGTCTCCACTGACGGTTAAACGCGATTGAAAATGCTTATCTTCTCCGTAGAGAATTCGGAACGAGTGAGTCCTAATATCAGAGGTTCTGGGAAAATTGTAAAGCAACGACTATTAACATACTAAATACACAGACGTTTTTTCCAAAGACTTTCCTAGTTTGCAACCATGAGAATCATGGCCCCCAGTTTTTTTTAATTGTGTAAAAGGTTTTCTTTTTGTTACGAGATGAAATAATGAAAAGTAAGATGCAGTCATTGCAGACCGAAAGATTAGACTGATATCCGTATATTGTTGCTTAAAATTTACAATGAAAGATAATTTTTGACATTTTACATTCCCGTCTAACTTTTAGTTATTTTATAAATTGTCATTATTATTGTTCAACAATATTTATTTTTTCTACGTGTAGCTGCTATCGACGCGTCGGCTGTGGAACACGTGGGGGCGGTCCAGTTTATCCGGGAATCACAACGGGACGTAACGAGATAAACAAGCGTTATGAAATAGAACCGCGACGTGAGAACAACCGGTCACTAAATGGGCCGCAGCCTTCCGAGTGGCCCGACCTCCGCTTTGGCTTTTATTGATTGCGTCGCGTTAGGGGTAACGTGCCCACCTCTGGTTCTAGTTTTATCAGATTAATGCTCAGTAATGCTTGATAATGAATTTGTTTCGAATGGTTTTTCGGGTTTCAGCCTCGTATTATTACTTTATGCATATGTAGTGGAAGGCACAGATATCATTGAGTATTATTTTTAGAATAGAATGTAATACAATACCTTATATGTATAGAATCTGTGCCTCACATCGAGAGTGTTGCAATTTTAAAAATGTATTTATCCTCCTAACATACAAATAGTTGTATTTTAGATGTATTTTGTAGATATATAGGTATCTAAAGGTCTGTTCTTACACTGACTCAATATTTTATCCCGCAATAAATATACAAATCTTTGACAATGGTGTTTTATTAACAGTGTATAAGAGTGTTCACAATTATTGTTGTCTATGATATAAAACACACACTTATCATATTTAACTTAAATTATACTTAAGCACAATGTTGTCACGATTGTCGCGCTAAAAAGCCATTATTTTCGAGTCAACAAATTAAAAATAACTTTCATTTTTGCGACATAAATCGTTGAGACAGCCTTGTTGAGCCAGAACAAAAGATACAAGTCTGACAGCTTTTGAAGCTATCACTAAAACAGGCATATTTCAAGGTTGTCTGACGTGCCGGGTAGGCTACGACTGCATTAGACAAATAATGGATAAACCACAAAAAAATACATTTTTAAATACACCAAATTCAAATATAGCAAATAATTTTGGATGATAGCTCCCAGACAAAAATAAATGTTTGTCCTGGTTGGCATCACACTCAGCACTCCAAACACGGCAGTCAGGGTTACTAATTACTGGACTGCTACTTATGGCTATCAACTAATAACTTTCATACTTGTAATTTTAGTCATACAGATGTTAAAGAGTGCAAAAGCATATATATGTATAAAAATAAACTTAAAGCATGTATATCAAGCAATATATCCTAAATACTTTCCACTAAAGTTGCAGAGGCTGAAGATGTAGAAAAAAAAATTTCTGTATAACTCATTGTAATAATGAAACCGAATGTTATTGTGAGAAATATTTTTTTTATACATAAACCTATTAACCAGTTATAATTTTTTCCTTCATACCTGTAGTACCAGTTTCTGGCCAACTTGCCATAGCGAAGGACACGTAGCGGAAATTGCGACATATCGCATAGCGTAGCGGGACCATCGTAGCATAGCATAGCGTAGCGGGACCATCGTAGCATCTCATTGCGTAGCGGGAACAGCGTAGTATCATGTGGCGTTCCCGTGGCAATACAATATTATCGAAACATCCCTCAGTTCCATTCGCTAAAACCGCAGCACTTACGCTGCAATAAAGAATAGAGCTTTTACTTATAAAGTTCCGGGATTGAGTTATGCATAAAGAAACATAACATAATATTGCCATTTCTGTTTAGAGTAGGATTTAAGAAATAATAAATTTACTATTTATGTAGTTTTATATAGAAAGGAATCATAAGGTATAGTGAAGAAAGTTCATAAAGTATAGTAACTTTAATAATATTTCTTACGATGCGAAATGAAATATTTTTTCATACGCTATCTAAACCTTGCCCTTTCAATCTGAAATATCTTTTAATTGATATAAAATATTTCATTATTTTCATTGCCGGAACGCTAGCGTCATATCGCACGAGCTGCTTTAACCACCAATTTTACGTATGTGTATGTTTTTAAGCTTCCTTTATCTTTCGTGTTATACAATGCATGAATTCTTAAGCAAATAAAATAAATAGTGGTCCAATAAAATTAAGGTCCGAGTAAATTTTGTCGCTTAATAAAATGTACCTTGAACGGCAATTAGGCGGTCTTCATTACAGTTTCATATTAATTTATTAAACTCATTACTTTGATGATTATTCTGGCCAGTGAGCGGCGCACGAAATGAAACTGAGCCCGAAACAAGCCAGGTCATTGGTTTAATTAATTACACGGGCATTAGATTTGTTCGTAATGGTCCCGAGGTGAAACAGGCTTAGACAAATAACATGTAATTAACCTGTTAGAACAGTTAGCTTTTTATGGTAATGAGAAAGCTAACGATCTACCAGATACGAGTTGTAGAGCATAAACCATCAAACGGGTAGTATTCGTTCTTACGGCGCGTGTGCCTCTGCACACAGGAGTCAGTTTAACTTAATTGTACACAGGCGCGCTAATCTCTCTTAGGTAGACTACATACTGTATGTTACGACACAGATTTGTCTGAGGCCTAACTCTCTCGAGCCCGAGCCTCCTACTATGAGAGGAGACCCGGTCTAGCAGTGCACCAGTGAAGGGACGAAACAATATCGTTTCATTAACACGTACTTTGATAAGAAGCTAAAGAAAATTACAGATACTGCTCATGGACAGAGCTATTTACCATGCTTCATATTTCCTTACAACGTGCTTCGTTTCAAAGCTCACATAATCATGTATAACCGAGTATAATCGTGGGCTACAGTCTGTTGCGACTGGCCTTTTGGGCTAATAATAATAATTAATTAAGGATTGATTGAGCCACGGTCTGTGGCTTCGATTTACGTCCAAATACATATTTTGCCAGTTTATCCGAAGATATAATTAGTATAACACGTTGCGAGCTTAGTAACTTAGAAACTACTGTCTAACGTTTCATATCCCCATACGGGCGGCCGAACTAATTGGTTGCCTTGGTAATGCCGTAACCTCGCATTGATATTATTATTCTAGCTACGGATATTGATGTAAAATTCATATTACGTATCAATAGTAAACATTCGTCCTACGCAAATGACACGAATGAAAAAATATATAGAGAAAATCCGCTTCGTCCGTTCCGAGTATTATACTCGTAGCTTTTCCTAATAAGAATATAGAGTTAACAAATCAGCTGTGCAAACTCCATTTGAATAAATCTCCTTTATATTTCGAGCGAGTTCATTAATATTCCACGTATTGTTAGTGTAAGCAAACGGAAAGTGCCGTTGAAGTATCAAATCGTGTATAAATACAGCTGTAGTATCGCTACGAGGCAGCTACAGAAACGTCCAGCCGTTTCTATCTTTGACATACGCTCGTCAGTCGTAAGCTGAGGCTTCCTACTAATTTGTTACGAGTTTAATATTCCCTATTAAAATTACCATCTACGATTCCTTACCTTCTAACATTCTGTATTCCAAGTACTGCCGGGTACTAATACTCAATTAGGTATATGGTAAATTTTATACTACGAGTAGCTGTACCCGCATATTCATCTACGTCGAACACTGTAAATTAATTTAAAATTATATTTGTAATATATCTGGTATTACATTTTTTATTTAAATATATCTAAAATCCTTCATATACCCCATATGCATTACCAAACAATAACAATATTTGCTATTTAATTGATGCAGTTCTTTTTAAACCGTAGTACAATATTAACACACCCCTAATCGAATTACTGAAAAATGTAACTAAGTAAGTAATTACAAAACAAATTTAAGAATCAGTTTATTATAATGTTTCAGGTTTATACAGCCCATTTTACAGCGGAAATTAAATTATTCTGAACTATGATGGGACGGCTGATAAAGAATACTCATGTAATTTTATTTCTGGCTTATAAACTCTACTTTTCAACCTTCAAACCATCTTAATCTTTTAAAATATAACGATAAAATGCTAGCATGAAAGATTATGTTTAGTACGAAGACAACAGCGAAATTCTCCTTGGTCTGTTGGACTTATCTGACAGTGAAGTTCTTTAAAAGAATTTAATTTATATTTACTTAAATTAAAGACTCTCTTTAATATAACAAAATTGCTAACACAATGTAACTAACCATATAGACTCATGTATGGGTAATATAATTATTTTATTGAAATTATAACGCACATAAATGAAACGCAATAATAAACCTGCTGTCTCAGTATACCGTTAGGTTTAGACTGAGAGGTTATCAGGTATCAAAATAAACCATGTATCGTATGGTTAATTTTACGTTAATGAAAGTGATGTGGCGTTTTCAACTCTCATTTCTGTACCACCCGGTTAAGTTTCAATGATTTTCAAATAAAATTATTCACTAGAAAACAACTGTATTCACAGCTTATTATAAAACAATCTGGAACATTAAGAAATGGGAGTGAAGTGCGCGATTCCACGCACGCCGCGTTCCGCACGCGCGCGCCGCCGCCTCCGAGCGGGTCGACGTGACGGTTCACGGAGCCGACGCGACGCAGCTCTTAATATTTCATTTAGACTGTGACATGTGACGTAGGTACATCTAGAAACGGAAAAGGTCAAACGATTAAATGTCAAGATTGAGTGAAAGATCAGGCTTTTGATTCCATTTATATAATTAATATTTTAAAAGGGTGGACTACATTTTATTTGATCCGATATGTGAACTAAAGTTGTTATGAAGATAACAATACTTACGAGCATATATCGTAACATAGATAAGTAATTCTATCAATCCATTAAATACATTTGTTTGTGAATAATAGTGAATTTCCATCGTATAACAATGCTATTGTAGTAACGAAGAATTAATTGATTTACTTTGGGTGTACACGGCATGATTGTTAACTACATTAATGTTCGTCGTTTATTGTTTACATATATGACATTATAATGACCGGAATTATTATTCAACATCACTTTTCAATCTTTCATTTAATATTATAAACGGGCCACATCACATCATATCACTGCTTATACTATTAATATACTATATACTGGTTCGAAACTGTTTAACAGACGTGTGACCTACCAGTATCTCCGTTGATTTACATTGCACTATGATGGGTGTGCCCGACGCCTCTTTCAGTTCTATTATAAATAAAGATGCACAAATTATCGATTTGCAGTCAAACCAATTAAATAGGGTAATTTATAAACACTTCATTTGGTTAATTCCATTAGCGAAGTTACTGGCAGGTAACCTGACACGAATCGCCGTGAGCCCGGCTAGTAGGAACGAATTTACGTGACATACACAGAGCAATTGGCTAATTACGTCTACATATAAAAAAGTGAATCGTATATAGCAGTGGTACTTTGACAATTTGTAAATAAAATTAAAATTCGTAAAAAAAAAAGAAAAAACCTGTTACTGTGTAGCCAAATGTTTAGAAGTATTAACTTAAAAATAGTCACGCACTCACATATAAAAACAATTGTTGAAAAAAGCACCGAGAGTTTTTCTCCTTCAGACCTTTAAGCAATTTTACTATTGATTAATAGTATCTGCACCTATTTTTACAAGTACCAATGAATGGTCACTAACTAATTCGTACTAACACTTATTATCAACTGAATTCACACTACCAGTCCCATTACTGGAGCCCTATTAGAGGTCAGTTGTAGTTGTCCATGGATGGCATAGGCTACCTATCTGTCACAAGTCCGTCCGCCTGTCATGTGTCGATAAAATGTATCTCCGTAATCATTCAGGTCGACGTCAAGTGTCGCACTCGTAATCGCTGCGGTTGTAGAGGACCACTCACCTGTCATATCATAGTAATATATTAATGTAGTTTTCCTCCAAATGTATAATAATTTACGCTGTAACATTTTTGGCATTAATCCGATTAATTAAGTTGACTCGCCGCAAATCAGTCCAATAATTGAAACACGTCTAAATATCACAACGGCTGCCATCACAACAACATCTAACTAAATAATATAATCTAATTAGTGTTGTTATAAACGAGCTTGTTAATTGTCACACCAGAAGCGACACGCGATGGAGAAAATATCGCTTACAAAAATAAAGTGTACAAATGTGGAAGTGTCAATCCGTCTACAAAATGATTAATGACGACAAACATAATTCTTTATTATTAGTATTAATAGTGCTAGCATAAGAACGTAGGTTTTTAACGTCCCACTAGAGGGCAAAGGTCTCTTTCTCCAGCCATTTCTTCCGTTCTGCAAATATTCAGCGTTTCGCACTAGAGCAGCTTGACGAAGTATATGATAGATAGATTGTGATTGAGATTTTGTCCAGAATCAGGCACAATTATCAAAAAATTTCATACGTAATTATAATAGAAATACCAGCAGGTTAAGGACTACAAAAGGAAGGGTACAGTATCTGGAATAGCTTTGTGACTAGATTATCCCGAAAAATACATTTGATCACTCGTTATAAGTGAAGTATATCTAGAAATTTCGTGGAAACCATTTATAATACAAAAGTACTTAGTCGGCTTGTTTTTCTGATGTTGCTTTAATCGTCATATTCAATCGTACGTACATTAGACACTCACATTAGAACCTCCAGTTGTTTCTGAAACACAATATTCATTATTATATCAGTATTTTCGTTTAATAGCATTGTAGAATTGTTGCCTTTTTCTTTTATTATTCCACTGTGGTACC
>DWDX01001890.1:0-16854 GCA_018245675.1 Agara michaeli | reverse complement strand
AATGGAATAGGTGGTGAGCCTATTGCCATGCACCGGGCACACATCCAGACTCTGAGTCACTACTAGAAATCCTAAATGATAAAAACCCAACAGTACCCAACCCGGGATTTGAACCGAGGACCTCCCGATCGGCAGTCGCGCTAGCAACCGCCCGACCACACGAGGCAGTCAAATTTCATACAACTAGTTCTAAAAATATGACGTCGATAGCTTTGTCGTTTTTTAAATCACTATTCATAATAATCAAATCAAATCAAAATCAACCTCAAAACTTGTACGATAAACGCAACTCGTTCGGTCGCGCTAAAGCTGCAATCATCCGCGTACTTCCGATAACTGCATGCACAAATATGGAAGTAAACCCCGGGATTAAATTCTCAACCCGCACTTATCACTGTTTATTTTAACAAATGAACTCGTTAAGGTAGTATTTAATGTTTGCTTAGCGCTAAATTGGATTGTTTGTTTTGTATTAACCGAATTTGTTCTTAATTCGTTTTACGTAATATCATCTTCGTTTATAAATAGCGTTCCTAAACTGTAAATCGACCGTACTTGATATATAAAAGTATACCTTGTTCACATTTCACTATCAATATTTTATCAAAATCTACCTGAAGTAAGTTAAAACGAAATCACAGCAAACGTAACCACGATAACAAATTTAAATACCGTTTGTATGAAACCCGATGAAAATCGCGCGAGTCAATTGTTGCTTTACGATAACTTAACGACTCTGAAGAAGTACGTACGGTAATGCTCGTGAAATTTTACAGATTGACAGGATTGCCCCTCTTTTAATCAAGGGCGGACCGGACCCTACGTTGCCCTGCTCGACGAAACAGTTCCCTTAAGATTAGTATGAGCGTTAGCAAAACATGATGGTATTTTAACCAATTTTATACTCCATATTAAACAGATAGCTTTTGCCCGCGACTTCGTCCCGCCCCCGTCGCCGCAATGCCCTTTGGAGGTAGAAATTCGTATAATTCCAAAATAAAATATAGCCCATGTTGCTCGTGGATAATGTAGCTTTCGAATGGTGAAAGAATTTTTAAAATTGCTCCAGTAGTTTTTGAGCCTATTCATAACAAACAAACAAGGTTTTGTTCTTTACAATATTAGTGTAAATAGTGTAGATAAGGACAATCAAATAGTGTTTACAATATAATTTATTGATTCACCCATGAATAATTTGATGAATTCGAGAGTTCATTATTTTCAGTCTTTTCATTCTATTGCTTTCTACGCGTTTCTTTTTATTGAATACACCTGCGCTATTTTACTTTAAAACTATGCAGGGTATCAGTTGTTACTTGTCGCAAATTTTCCACTGACTAAAAATGCCTTAATTATGCTATATTGCATTTCATAATTTGGGTCTTCGGGCATCGCTCGTGTAAATGTCTCCCGAAGTACACGGATAATTAAATTTAGAAATTATATATCCCGCGATATGTGCCAAGCGCAGGGGATTGAACATGATGAATTTTTGTCAACAATTTGTTGTGGCGGCTAATGTTGTTTTCAGTATGCGACTATCTACAACGCAGTGGGTATAGCGTGAATAATAAAACAAACAAAAAAATCTGTTTTTCAGCTTGTAGTGATATTTAAATTCACCACGCTCTCATTTTGCGTTGGAAATTTAAAAAAGCTACGCATTGTCGTCTCGGACTTTTGTAAAATACAAATTCAACCGAGACAGCCTTCGCCAGCCTTTTGTCTCCGTAAACAATGGCTTTTCTAGATTAAAAAAAAATTGTTGCTCTTCATCACGATGATTTTTTTTCCTTTTGGAGATTTCTCCACTCGAAACTGTATCAATAAAAGCTAATGATACTGTATATGACCATACGACTGAGTATATTTACTGCATGAGTGGTACATATATTTATTTATTATATACTTTATTGCCAAAAAAAATTGTTGCAAAATAACAGTAGCATTTTGATAACACGCATACCGGTAAAGTACACTACTATCCTGAAACTATATCAGTATCATAATTTAATTTGTTGGATATTATCCAATTGGTATGAGATTCTGTCTTAGTAAGGCGCGTATCTATTATGTTGAAAGGGCTTGGCGCCAACATTTCGTTTCATAAAAGTTTTGCTAAAATATACCAAGGTTGTAAGTTGTCACTTCGAGCATTATGATGAGAATATGGATTGGTATAAAATATAAATATAATAAATACCTTAGGAACATAGGGTTGCGTCTTACTGTGTACTTTATTATATTTCACGGTTGTTTGTTATAATAATGACTAATTGAAGTGTTGGTAGCCCTGACGCGACTCGTAAAATCTACAACAACAACAACAACATACCGTCACGTCAGGTCCCTAACGGGGTAGGTAGAAAGTAAAATAAAATAAAAAATCTACAATCTATAAAATAATGACACATATCTATCTGTAGGTTCATGGAATGTTAGAACGCCGATGGTAAATTTTAACGAGCATTTATGTGTCTGGGATAAAAGGTTATCTCTTATCTATTGTTAGATTAAACAGAATTTTTTTTTAAATTTCCGTCTGTCTGTCTTCCTATTTGTCCGCATTAGTTCACCAAAAACGGCTCAACCGATTTCAATGGTTAGGTTATAGGGCGATACTTTTTAATATACATATGTATGCGTGTTACTCTATAATGCACAGGATATATATATGATATTGTTCTATTGCAGGTTTCGTGTCGTGCACAATGACTAATCCGATTTGGTTCGTGAAGACTCGTCTTCAATTGGACGGCCAGAACGTGACGGCGCTGCAGTGCATCAAGAGGATATACGCCAAGACGGTATGTTTACGGGGACCTCTTCAATTGACTTGTTTTGTACACCCGAGTGATCAATTGTCAAGTGGGGAACCCCATTGTGCTCACAATCGCACTCTAGTACACGCGACTGTACACTTTTAAAGCTGCGAATGCATGGAGAGCACTTTTGTTTGTGACTGTTCATTATTACCACCTGACTGACACCTGAGCGTTGAATGAGTTTGCGTGAATTATCTATGATTTGACGTGTGTACATAAATACGTATTGCGGCAGGCCCAATTACCATAGCCATAGATTAAAGAGTATCCACGGGTAGAAAGTTTTTTTTTCTCATGCCAGTTATTTAAACAGACGAGTCGAATAAAACCAGCGCGATATATGGATCGAAAACCGGAAGCCATGTCGCCAGTCAACTTTTATAAAAGTGATTGTTCGTTTTGAGGCGAGCCCTCAAACAACAAAGTAATTTCGACGTGCATTATTATCTTGTTAGCCAACACGTCGTGCCACCCCACTATTGCGACTGTCATAAACGCAGGAACCTATTAGACCGCACCCACAACACAAGTATTCAATGTTGTAGCTTCCAGCGCTTTAGAACAATCGATATTTGTCTAGACCACGCGTTTATTTTTTGAAAGAAAATTCTTTCTAAAAATTTCTAGCAGTGACTCAGAGTCTGGATGTGTGCCCGGTGCATGGCAATAGGCTCACCGCCTATTCCATAGTGGGACTTAAACGTAACTGGTGAACTGTGGGGGTGTGCTACACTCCTCTGCCTACTCCTTAGGGGATTACAGGCGTGATGTTACGTTTAACACACTCTATTATATACAAACTTAAAATTAATGGAACATTGGGGTAAAGTAGAAAACAATATTTCGGCCAAGTTCACTAATATAACTATATCTCGCTTGGATACAAGTTAAGAGCCCGGGGATAGCATAGCCAAGGCACCAGTACCGATTCCAATTTCATCTTTACCGTAAGTTGTATGAATAAAAAATGTCAAAAGAGTCTTACAATGACTCTGAAATCTCCTTCAAAGTTTGGTCGGAGGAGATGTCATGGATCAGTCTCTTGTAGTCATCTGTGTACGCTCGCTCCAGTTGCTCGCGAGTTCGGTCGACTCTTTTCAGGGTGTTCTTGAGCTCATCGCTCGACTTCTCACCCAGCTCTTTAACTCTGGTAGCCAGGTTTGACACGTCACTTTTGAAAGCGTTCTGTGTAATTAAGAAAAAATACATGAAACATACAGCCTGAAATGACAGAAAATGGCAGCACAGTGTTGGGACTATCGATCATGGAGAGAGCGATATTGGTGATCTGTCCACGAAGGCTTTTATTTAAATCGGATTTAACTAGAGCTGTGAACACTAATAATATTCTAATAATCACCACAATAACAATAAGTAATTACATCTAAAAAATAATTAAGAACACCAACAGCCAGTAATAAATATTTAGTAAAAGTGACAGCATAGTGGTTTGAAATTAAGTTTGCCACTCCAGGGAGTCTGGGTTCAAATCGGTGTAGAAAATGAGTAGACTATGACTCTAAACCTTCTCACTATGGGAGGTGACCCGCGTCTCGCAGAGAAACAAAAATGTCGGTAAAAATTACCACAAAGTAGTTTATGTTTTCCGATGAGATGCCATAATCGCTCTTAATGAGATTATCCTGTAGGAAGAGTGCGCCATGTGCAATGTTCTTTTTTTGTCCGGGAATGATAATGTCCGCAGATATATCCATCCGCGACTCTGGCTCGATGTGACCGATGATGGATAGTTTGCGCTCTCTATCGTCTGAAATGTGATATGAACCGAAACATTAATCAAAGTAGCATCAAAACTTACCGACGACTTAACGACTGAAGAATTTAGATTAGAAAATTGAAAGGATTTTGAATTATTCTCACATAGATCAAATATACAATGGTATCTGAATAACTTTACATATCTGGATGTCAGTTAAAGTAAATTTCTTAGATCAGAACAGATTTTATGATCAGTTATATCTTACCGCTGTATCCGGTGGTAAATTCGTAGTACTGGAAGTCTTTGGCAAGAGCCTTGAAGGTCACAGGTTTGCCTTCAAGGAAGCAGAAGTTCACTTCGCCCTGCTGCAAGTTGTCCTTTAGTATTGCGTTGCCTTCAATGTCGAGCACTTTCACAATCGGAGTTACCAGCTGTAAATAATATACACAAGATTGTTGGCTCATCTTATAGGCTACAATGAAAAATGTCTGAGTAAATTTAACAAGTTGTACACATACTGAAAATTGTTAATAGTTGATAATACTTACCAAGACCTTGATATGTACTGGATTGACTTCTAAATAGAATTTCTGTTCCTTATCCTGAAAAATAAATAAGTAAATGTTAAACTCACGTTGTATCATCCATGTATCATTGAACTTAAACATAATTGGACATTGAATGTTAAATTTATACGAGTTGATGTACTGTACTTACACCACCAAGGCTCGGATGGCTGATGGATGCCGAGGTATCGATTTTCAGTGTTTTGTCGTCTGGTCTTTGGAGCTTGCCGTGGACTTTCAACGTTGCTTCCTGTATGACATCAACAATTACTCAACTCAACTCAAAGAATTACAAAGAAGGAATGAAGAGATAAAGTCTAAAACTTAAAATAAATAGAAATTCATTTTAATTAATACTGGCTCTTGAATGTCGATCTGAAAATATTATTTGCTATTTAAACCAAAGGAGAGTCGAGCTCACCTTGCCCAGTTTGGGATGGCTGAGGCCGACTTCGAAGATCGCGTTGCCCTCATTGTTGGTGGTTGACAAATCCAATGTGAACCTGGCAGCTGACTTTTGCTGTGGCCTGTTCTTGTCAGGGTAAAGGGATACTTCGCCGCGAATGGGGAATGGCAGATTCTTGTTTGTCGGGTATTGGACTAAGGACTCCAAGGCCAGTACTCTTTGTGGAAGGGTTACTATGATACCGGCGGGGAATTCTGAAAATGCAAGGATGATACGTTTACTCAATACATTTTAAATACAGCTGTTCCTAATCCATGTCAGATCAGATCATATCAGGAAATATCTGACATGGATTAAGATTTCTCCCAACATCGTAATTTTAAATAGACGATGATAAGAATCTCTATAACTGTAGAGGTAACTTTTAAGTTCTCTAGAAAAAAGGATATAATGAGATTTACTCATTATATCCTTTTTTCTTGAGCAACTGATTTCCAATTAGCAAATATTCTCACTTCCAATATCGGGCTGGCTGAATGCATGAATATTATATTTCTTGTTGTCCTTGTTGATGTGGAGGTTCAGGTCGTACTGCGGCAGCTTCTTCTCGGAGAATTCATTGGTGATCTGAAGACCGAACTCGGGAGCGAAGCCTAGTGTTTGCAGGTCGAAGCCCAAGTTGAATAAGTGCTGGATGGTGCCAGGGTCTGAAAACAGGAATACAATTGCAAATTCGGTAATCATTGTCTAGCAATGCTATTTTAATTGATTGAACGTTTAATTGATTGAACGTATTCATTAGTTTTGCTAAGATGAATTTAAATTTCATTCTTTCGAGTCCTGTTTTTTTAAACAATACAAAGTCTTTTCACATTTCATTTTTCAAGATTACTAATTAGGTAGCAAACGATATGGTTTTTTATTCTTCCATCATTGCCATGTTTTGTGCTTCCTCATTAAGAGTTATAACAGTGACAGTGGTAGTGGTAACACCGCACGAGGTTAAATACTCACTAAGCGTGTTGATCTTGGAGACTACTTCCACACTGGCACACTGTTTTTTCTCTTCGCAGTAGACGTACGAGGTATTGTACTCCAGATTGGTGATGCGGGACTCGCCCAGGTAGCTGCGCTCTCCGATTGCTAGGTTCACGATCGTCTGTTGGAGTTTGTTCGTTTCGTTTTATTATAAGTAATAAACGTTTAAATATCAATAACTCACCGGAAGTTTTGATTTTGAGATTCGATTGCTTTATTGCTCTTTTTGCGCCTTAACTTAACAGCGGAGGATTTCTATAGAATTTAGGGTTATCCTACTTCAATCAATCTTTATTATAAAATCTTATACCTGTAGTCTTATATTTACTCTGTAATAAAGGCCAATAGATAAAGAAAATGTGTTACCTCTATACCCTGTTCGTTGCCCTCGGTGAGGATGGTACGCATGTATTTGAAGTTGGCAGGTTTTTGACTGTCCTTAAGGGTGACGGAGCCGGAACCCTCTATAATTGTCTTCTGTCCCTCTTGTTTACTAACGAACGAGGTGCTGCGAAAAAGTGTAACAAATGTTTTGTTATTTTAAAATTTATCTAAAAAAAATTAACAAAAGAATATGACATTGGCACTATCGCATTGTAATACTTCAGAATAGTTTTTATGATTTTCTAAATGCGCCAGTAAGGGTTGGTCCTGATCGACCTAGAGGCGACGATAACAAATATAATATAATTCGTATAAAAAGCGCTCGTAAGACGCGAGGCCTCTCCCATTTTCAACTGCTGTTTCTGGCCACCATTTCGTCCATCGGCGTTAAACTTAAGACTTAAAGAAGAACTAACCTTCCACTTAAAATATTTTTGTTATCGTTGACGGCGTGGAACTCGAGCCTCTTGCCGTTGCCGGCGTCCTTGCTTGAGATGTCTACGACATAGTTCTTCCAGCCCAGTTTCTCCGAGTTGCCCTGGAACTTGAGAGCTACGTTGTCCTTCTGTATGTTGCCCTCTGTGTTCACGTCCAAGTTGAAATCGCGGAAATTCTCCACTTTCATTTCCAGCCTGCCTTGAGTGGAGCTCAATGAGTTACCTTTTAAGTAAATCCTGCAATAATAGGTTTCAGATAAGTCTAAACATCCAATTTATGCAATAGTTCGTCAATTTAGGATACATGTATTAATTTTTTATTGTATTTCCTCAATATCACTTACCTGCTCTGTTTAGGACTTTCCGGGCTGGTATATTTTAGATCAAAGAGCGGCTGAGATTTGGAGTATAGGATGATATTTTCAGATTTGTAAACGCGGCCGTCAGCGTCGATTATGATCACACTGCTGAAGGTATCCGGGGATGGATTCTGTTGGACCGGAGCGACAACATAAGCGAACAGGGTTAATATAATTCAACGATTTATTTCAAAATTTCATCAGCTATTACACTTTCAGTAATCTTTACAGACTGTATCCATACTGAGAGAAGGTGTTCTTTCTACTGAAGGTTTGACACATAGATGAATATCTTTAGAATGTGGCATATATGTATGAGAACTGTAATATTTTAATATACAAACACATTTTTGAATGTAATTTTGTCTCATTCGCTGTTTGAATATTGAATAGTGTCATACCTTGAACGCGACATCCACCTCTAGTTTCTTGAACTTCTCCGCTTGAGGAGCGTTGGCGGTAAATTTCATCTGTGAGTGTTGCGGTGTGTTAGTCGCGTGCGCCGCGATGATAGCGGTTTTGCCTTTGCCGTACTGGGCCTTCAGCTCCACATTGCCAGATTTCGTGTCACCTACGAATTCCATAATTGGACCATTGCGAAAACACTTATATCCTAATACTGTAATTTGTATGGCTTTGTACTTGAAAATAGAAAGCACAATAAAAGTAGGTTGAATGGGCAATTATAATATGTATATATGTAGTTTACCAACCTTCGAGGTTAGCCTGGTAGTTCACGTCGAAGACCACGGGGTCTTGATGGGGCACCAGCAGCTTGAGCTTGGTGTTGCCAGCATTGAGTCCGTACTTGCCGCTCGCGTCGATTTTGTATAGCTGACCATTTACTTGTATAGATTCAATTAATGTGATCTGTAAATTAGCATAATTTTTATAATCTGTAAATTTTTTAAACATCTAACCTTTCATATGAACCTTTTCAATAATATAAGATTTAGGATATTTATGTTATGTGAAAATAACATTAGTGTAGTTACCTCCGCATCATTATTTTCTGGCTGGAGGTAGAGGAAATAGGATACCCATTTCATGTCGTGGGCTTGTTCCAGTGGTAGGCGGATGGTCGTGGTGTAGTCGTTCAAGTACCTGGAGTAGGAAGAATTAAAAGTGTTATATTTGTTATATTTTAAAGGAGTGTTATATTTTAAAGGTGGTAGAACATTTTGCATACGACTCGCCCGGGGAAGTACCGCCGCTACACCTTTTTCTACCGCAAAGCAATTGTTATTTTTGTAGAGACTTCACTTCACCATGATACATGTTGGTCCAGACTAGAGTCTAATTATGAATATTATATTCGAGCATTACTGTATTCTTTCGGTTACAAATAAATTGCAGTTCACTCACTTTCTTTCTCCCTTCTCAGGGAAATGAATCACGGTTTGGCCGACTAGCTCCGTAAACAAATCGTCACCGTAGCTGGCCTTGATATGCACAGACTCATCCGTGTCTAACTCCTTCGTGTAAGTTGCGCTGGCCACAAGCGACATGGGCTTTGGAATTAAACTGCCCTTGATATGACCCTGGATAAAAGGACAAAGTAACATTTCACATATTTGAATCGTGTGACGAGGTTTTAGTTTAACTAATTCCTGGAATCTTGAGGATTAAATTAAAAGTCAAGTAGCAGGTAAACACTTTTGCTTGTGCAACAGAATTAAACGCCTGATTAGTAGCTTTAGTAGCTTTTATATCCCGGACATAGTACGATTATAAGGTTCCCATTGAACTTACCTCATAAGAGCTATAGGTTTTGTCTCCCTTGGGAGTGTTCTTGAAAGCGTACGTGTGAACGATGTTGCCGCCATCCTTGAGCTTGAGTTCCCACTGGCCGTCGATGTCGATGACCTCTTTATCATAATTGGTGTTGGTGACCTTGCCCTTGTAGCTGACGGTGGAGCCAGCAGCGCCGCGCTTGGGACAATCCGAGAGGAGTATTTCTCCATGGCCATCGTAAGTCTGTGAAATATGTATAAAGGTTTTTTTTAAAATTTCATGAGCCAGAAATTATAAGGAGCCATCGTAAATAATTCATCGTTGCTAGGCTTGGGATATACAAAAATGTGAGAAATTGAAATTCATACCTCGTCCTTAATGGTCATGTCGCGGTCAATCTGCAAAGTGATGACCCTCTCACTTGGCAGGCAGAGCTCGACCAAGTTGTGGAATTTGCCCGACATCGCTATAACCCCGTCTTGATGAATGTTCAGTTCGCTCTTTTTGCCGGCATAATCTAACTTATTCCTGAATAGAAGGTTGTCGTTATTTAATTTCATGTGTAATTTTCTACGTATTGTAATTTTATCATAGTAATTAACTTATAAATAACGAAATTTTACCACATGGGAATATACCAACATTTTCTATAGGAGCATGATTTGTACAACTTATATACTTCATTTTGTTTCTATAAATGTTTTGTTAATGAAGATGAACACTGTTTTTTTATTAAAAATTTTATCTTTCCAAATTATTCCGAAAGAAGATTTAAGAATACTCGTTATCAAATTTCAAAATGTATAAGCAAATGCCAGAATATTCAGAATCACATAAGACACTGAAATAGCTAATCCGCTAATATGGTGACGCAGGTTTTAGCAACCGATCTGTGAGGAAGACCCTACTCACTTGGAATCGAGGAGTTTGGGCGTTTTCTTGTTGTTTGTGCTGAAGTGCAGCTTGTCATTGTTGTCCTTTTCGAAGTTGAGGAAGAGATCCACATCGGCATTGAACACGGGCTCCTTAGCAACGAACTTCACGTCTCCTTTAATCTTGCGTCCGGCCTAGAAACGTAACATCATGGGTTTCGTCAGCTTGATTTTTATGGCATAAAAATATTAAACAGATACGCAGATTGCGTAGTACTGAATGGCAAAAACTCAGATACAATCCTAAAAAGAATTTAAGCCGGCGGAAGTCACTTTAGTAGGTAACATATATTTATATCTTCATATTATAAGTAGTAATAAAGAATCTTAATTATACTAAATTGCTAATATAAAACCTTCTATTTAATCATATCTGCAACTCTTTCAATAACAAAATAATTGTTAAATCTAGAACTTTTTCAACTAAGTCTTACCTGTTTGAAGTCGACGATGATCATGCCGTTGCCTCGTCCATCAGTGTCGGTGACTTTGTACTGTCCATTTGCAGCAATAGTGTCTTTGAGGATGAACTTGAGCTGACCGCTGGTGTTAGCGCCTCTTGTAACTTTCAGTAGATAGTCCAAGATATCGCCCTTGCTACTGGAAACCTTGGCGTGGGACGAGTATAAGTTGTTGTTCTCTATTATACCGACGTCAAACCTGGTGATTGAAAATATTTATAGTATAATATAATGCAATAAAATTTAAATCGTAATTTTAAGAAAACAGTAGCAAACGACTAAGCAGTACTCATAGGGCTGCAGGAATCGGACTCTTGGTATGAATTTAATTAGCAAAAAGTGTAAATAAGAATTGGTAAGTATTAATTAGGCACAGTACTATCAGAATGGGATTGATAATAATATTAGAAGCTACTACTTGTTAGTATAAATGTGGTTAGTATTTGTTTGTATCCGCCTTATTAGAAGTAAGTCATAGATACGTTGCTACTCTTAAGGACTGAGATGGTCGCCTCTCGTATACACGTGGATCGGCGTCCACACACTTCGAATAGAAACACAAATTTATTTGAATTAGTACGTGATATTTTTCATAATTAAGCCACAGTAAAGTATTCTACTTACTTAACATCCTCATTCTTTCCGCTACCGGATATTTTCAGATGTCCAACGGCACCAACGTTCATGTCATTGGCTTTGGTCTTATGCAAGACAACTCCTGACAGTTCGTATTTGCCAAAGTTTTTAAAGTGGACGTAATTTTCAACATTTGACTTATCGGCAGACACAATGTCTCTCTTGGCGAACGCCTCCAATCCATGTTTGTCGATTTCTGCCTTGACCTTTACGCTATAGTCACCGGGCTTCTTGATATGTGTTCTGGCTTCTACTTCAAAGTCGGCTGACTTGTCAACATATTCACCCTCAACGTCCAGTTCGAATTTTTTCGGATCCACTTCAGCATCGAATTTGAACTTGATTGGCACAGCATGTATTTCGACTGCAACATACACATATTATTAATTGATGAAAAAAAATTTTTGTTGCAAATTATGATTATGTTGAAAATAAGATATATTTGGATAGATTTTATACAAAGACTAACATTTATTCTTTGTGATGACATTGTACTCGTGGGAAGATTTCTTGTAGTATTTGTAGAGTTGGCCAATAGTCACTTTATTTTGTGGGTTATTGAAATCACCGTACTGTAGTTCTATATCGTTGTGCATCACCTGAAATTAATTAAACATGTGGCTTGAACAAAGTTGTATACTTATGTAATATTACGCGCGGATTAAGTTAATCTTCAAATAAAGAAAAATATAGCTGTTAAAAATAAAATGTGTTATATCATTTCTCACACCAACTTTTAATACTAAAAGCTTAAGGTAACAAATTAAATTTTTTTATAATAATTTTGTGTGCTTCAGTGTGTTTCATTTTTCATTTGTGGTAAAAATGAGGTACGTTAAGTACGTAAACGATGACAAACTTTAAGCACTCATAAAATCCAGTTCTATAATTGTAAATAACAAATATTTGTAGAGTTTAGATTGGACAATAATTGCAACAACTATGTATTAAAATGTTACAATACCGTAGATAGAACTTAGTAAACACTTACCGAGCCACTGTTTTCAATGTGGCCGTTTGTCTTGAAGTTCACGTAGGGATTTAGGGTATTTTGGAACTCAGCCTTAAAATCGTAGCCCTTCAAGTTGAAGAACAGATCAAGCGAGGTGTATTGCCCTTGCTTAAGCTTCACCTCCAAATCTACGCCCTTGGGTTCCTGGCTGTAGTGACCGTCTACGAGGATGGCGTCGGATGATTTTGGCATGTTTATCTAGTAAACAAAGGATTTCAGTGTCAGTATAGAGTTTCATATAAAATTTTAAATTTGATTTCGTAAGTGAATATTTATGTATATTTAATATAATATATTCATTGAAACTGATATTCAGATATAAAAATAACTTTCTTAAGACCCACCTTGACTCCTTCTAAGCTATACTTTACAACGGGTCCGTTGGTTTCCTTAACAACTTGTCCATCAACCTTTAAGGACTGTTTGCCATGCTCATCAGGCAGTTGATATTCCGCAACGGGTTTGAACACACTTCGTCTTTCATTTCCTTGGACATTGAAACCCACTTTTCCATAGTATTCTTGAGCATCTAGTTTTCCTTTCACTAAGAAGGCGTATTCGGAAGGCTTGGTGAAGAGAGAAACTTGGCCAGACACAACCTTGATAGGCGAGTCCACCGATAATTTGAGGGTCTTCTCTTCGTTGTTGTTGATAACGTCTCCGAAGAATTGAGTGCGACGGTTTTGTGTACCTGGTTCAGGAAATGTGTATTTAAATATGTGTATATTTAATTTTAAGCAGAATGATGTGTATTATGTAAATAAATCGTACCTTCAGCGTCAAAAAGAACTTCTACACCATATCGTCCCTGGTTGCTATCAGAACGTAACACTCCCTTGATGTGGTAGCCTCGTAAGTCATTCTTTTCCAGGACCAACTTTACCTTAGCCGGTCCACTGAGTGGGAAGCGAGCCATGAACTTTGAAATCGAGTTTTGAGCATCGGGACCTAAAGTAGTATGAAACAATTAAAGAAGATTAACTTCCAACACTTATTTATTTATTCTTTATTACACCATGAGAAGTGGTATAAAAGGTGGACTTGATGCTAATAGCATTTTCTGCTAGTCTACCTTTGGGCCAAGCAGAAAACATAGTAGGCGGTAAATTGAAAAAAAAAAACATTACGTTCTATAACATTTTAAAGTTAAGTTTGTAATAGTAATATAACTTTAGAATATGTACTTTTAATATAGATTGTAAATGAAAGCTATTCAGAACAATATCTTACCAGAAACAGAGAATGGTAAAGAGACTTCGCCACATAGTGTAACACCAAGCATACCGGCGAGCTGATCGAAGCAACCCGAGTAGTCGTTCTTGCTTTTATCCACGACTATTGGAGTTTTTTTCGCCACTGAACCCTTTTCAACTGAGAAATAAACCAGATCACTGGACGCTGTCAGTATTTCCTGTTTATCAATTGGTAAAGCAAATTGTAGATCGAATCCATGGCCGTTTTCTATAACCTTTGCAATAAGATGACCACCGGTAGAAGAGTGCAAGTTCGTTGCAACTCTCAGACCGGCAGCAATAGAATCGGCATCTACGAGGAAAACTCCAGCGATTTCGATATCAGTGCTTGGAACCAGTTTGATGTCTATTTTGGCATTTTCAGGTGATCTGAGGCATTCCTTGACGTTGATGCTGGTGGCGATATCAATTCTGGCAGTGGCTGTCCCTATCAGGTCCAGTTTAAGAGGAAGACCGGTCGAAGTTGGGTACGACAGTTCACCATCTAAGAAAAGAATATGGGCACGGACTTCTTGCTGCAAAAGTACCAAAAGTGTTAAGGCATAGTGAATAACGCTATAAAATTTTTCTTGTGTCATTAAAATATTCAATATTTCTTAACCAAAACTTACCTGGAATCTCTTGACTTTATTCATGCCTTCATTTGCAAGCTTCATGAACTGATCTAAAAGGTTATCGATGTCAAAACCTTTGTCATCTCCGAAAGATAAGAACACAGCATCGGTACCGAAGATCTTCATATATATGTCTAAGTCTAGCTCATTGTTGTAAGAGATTCCTTTTACTTTCATCTGTAAGATTAATAATTAATAAAAATTAACTCAATTTAATGTTTTTGTGTTTCAAATCATAAAATAAACAGTTCCAACATGGTACAAAGTGTGAGATGAGAATCGGGCGAGAAATTAAAGAATACTTAATTCTGAAGCTCCATTATCCACTGTACAAACTTTTTTCGAACCTTTAATTTCTCTATTAGTGCACATAGGTCTCTTCTCTTTATTATCTCTAAATATATATAACTCAAAGGTGACTGACTGACAAGTGATCTATCAACGCATAGCCCAAACCACTGGACGGATCGGGCTGAAATTTGGCATGCAGGTAGATGCTATGACGTAGGTATCCGCTAAGAAAGGATTTTGATCAATTGTACCAAGGGATAAAATAGGGGATGAAAATTCTTAACGCGAGCGAAGCCGCAAGCAAAAACTAGTTATTATATAAAATACGTACTTGCTTATCAAAGCTGTCGACTTCAGTATTAATAGATCGGCGTCCACGTAAACTGCCCTCCACTTTCTTCGAGGACTCGTCCATACGTGTGACGAGATCATCGTAGATGTCTTGAGGCTTTTTCGTCCGGAGAAAACTTTTAGGGCCTAAGAAGTGTTCTATCACTCTGTCCAAGTTGCCTTGGCGACCGCCGATCTAAAGACGATAAATACAATTTTTATTTAAACACTTGACACATTAAAAAGAGCTACTCTCTTTACTCGAAGGAACGAATCTGGCTACATTTATAGATCTAATACTGCTCAAGAAATTTCCAGCAAAGCGTTAAAATATTGATTCTGAATATTTTTATTAAATTCATGTATTTTACATGCCGTTCGTTACCTTTTTAATAATCTATACTTTAAGCATGTTAGAAACAAGCTTAAACCGTAGATGCTGAAGTTACAGCAGGCAGTTGAATGGCCGAATGAATTCACCGGCGTTTCTGAGACAAATCGTACCTCAAGAACATTGACGCTGTGCCCGAAGACTTCAGCCGTGAGATTTAAGCTGGCGGACCTTGGGAGGAAGGAGTCTTGGGAGAAGATGATGCTCTGTTCCACGTTGCCTCCGATACCAACAGCGTCTACGTTGTAGGATATTTCCCGGTATGACGAGTATTTCCTGTAGTGCAAAGAAATTTTCTTAAAATATCGCTTTATTTCCACAATAAGTTGTGGAGTTTTGTTTTTCTAATGCTAAATGTAAAATTACAAAGCCTTTTAGTAGTATTAGTAAGGGCAGTATGAGTATTTCTAGCAACAACACTGATTTATGAATACTAATGGAAACTAATCTTATTGTGAAATAGTCTTTACGATTGTCTTGTCTTTGTATCTAGCCTCTAATTTTATTTATCATATTAATACCATGTAATAAAAATCACAAAACCTACCTATCATCAATGTTGAACTTGTTAGGGATACCAATAAGTCCGTAGTGTTGTTTTGCTAGTTGCTTGTCCGGATTCGCCGAAGACCGGATGTGACGGAGAGATGAAGTGATAAAACGACCGACTGAAACAAAATTATTATTATTGTACCATCACGCAAGGTCCCTAACGAGGTAGGTTGAAACAAATCAATGTAAGTAAGGGACTGGGTCTCTTCTGCAAACAAGGAAAGAAATGCTTTTATACTTCAATAATAGCTTGATAGCAGTTTCATTGGGGGTTGAATTGAAATGAAATTGGGTTGCAGTGCCCAGTCAATTTATATAAAATTGTAGTATATGCAAGCTTTATGAGTAAGCAACATACTTAATTATATCAGAAGGGTAAAACCAACAGACAAACCTACTTTCGCATAAACACATACCTTGATGAACTTGCTCATTGTTCAGGAGGTTCTTGATCTCATTAGCGGAGTGGCCGCAGGGGCAGTCGATGACGGCGAGGTACGCCTTGATACGAATCTCCGAATCTTGTTGGACGTTCTTCATTAGGTCGATTGCGCTTTTCTTGATCTAGAAATAAGACGTAGAATATATTAATGACAATAATTCCACACACGACTCTCCGATTCCAAATTAGGCAATTAAATATCTGTGGGGTATGATAAATATTGTTATTATATCCAGTCAAAGAACAACCAAATGTGCTCATCACAATGTTTGTTCTGGGTGAGGATCAAACCCACGACCTCCTGTTTAGCGGTCAAGATTTCTAACCACTCGATCAAGAGACTAGTCAAACAGTAAGAAACATGGCCATTAAACTTGTGAAACAAAGAAAAGTGTTAAATTCAAATTCAAATTGTTTTATTCATCATAAGGTACATACATACACTCAATGAAGGTCATGTTTTAGTCATCT
>DWDX01001889.1:0-16855 GCA_018245675.1 Agara michaeli | reverse complement strand
GGCTTGAACTAGTAGACTTGTAACATCTTTATATGTACCCATATTTGTGCAAATAAACGTCTTTGTCTTTGTCTTTACTTTCATTTCTGAATTTGTACGCCGTAAAAGGCAAAATATGGCTTGGACTAATAATCTTGTAACATCTTTATATGTATGTATCCATATTTGTGCAAATAAATATCTTTTTCTTGGTCTATAGATATAGATAGACAGATTGTTATCTTTTTGTTAATTTAATGACACAACACAAAAGGAACAAACTGACGTGAAAACCGCTAGTTATTTCGTGTCTAGTTCGATAATACTGTAGTAAGAAGATGCACAAATTATAATTATCTATCCTAATAGCATTCTGCCATTAGTAAAAGTCCCGCTGGCCACAAAGAGTTGCAGCCAACCAAACATTTCGATACAAATTTTGAACTACAAAATTGTAAAATGCAATAACAAAACATCAAATTTCAAATGTCATGTAATAAGAAGTAAATAAAAATTCTATAAAAGTAGAGTTGAAAGTTAAGTATATTTTGTCTGTACATTTTACATTCAATATGGTATTAAGTTAAAAAATATTTCAAGACCGGTTCATTAAATTGATAAGATGTATTAAATATGAGGTGACAAACACCATAAAGACCCGGAACTGGGCGTCGAATATCTTCGGAGAGATGCCATTATTTTACATTTACGTCATCGTGAAATACTCACGTACCTGCCTTGACGTATATTCTAGAAAACCGAACAAGTCTACCATCAGCGTTTTGATATTACACTTCTATAAATAACCTAACTTTTTACACTTTAATATGTGTGAAAAACAGAAAAACAAGATCGAATTTGGCTTTTGTAATAGAAAAAGTATGTTGTATATATTGCAAATCATTTCACATTAGCATAACACAAAAACACTTCTAATAGATTACCTTTATTTATACCAGTACATTAACCAATTGCACATTCTTTTAAGTTTAGAACTACATCATTGTAGATAGCATGGCTAACTGATACCCAAATGGAAAATACATCGAATCACATATTTCTTGTGTGAAGCTCACTATTTATGCTTATAAAATTTTACCGGATTATAGCAACAAAGTGGCTTACATGCCTGAATATGTACTCGTAACTCCATACAATATTTAGTTCATCAAAATATAATCTTTTGACAAATTTCCCACCTTAATGAGTGTTTTAAACATACCTATATAATACTTATACATGTACTCACTACTGTAAAACAGGTTGTGCGTAATTTGTTATCTCAAGATCTAATAATAATGATATCCATTTCTCTTTTTCGTAAATTAACATAAATATACCTGATACTACACCAAACAAAGAAGCAACTGATTTACTCACGTTGTATTGTAACCAACAAAACAGCTAAAAAGATAACTCTATCTGAATCTTGAGTATTAATCATTCAAAATTGGGTACATCGTTAAGCGTATTTCTTCACAATACTCTAAGCAGATCTAAATTCTATAGAAAAAATATGGCTATTATGAAATGCCTCAGTGAATAGAAGGGTAAAATTGTTAAAAGTTTTCCTCGTTATCTTTTCAAACTCTACTGAAATAAAATAAGATAAAAATCTGAGTCAACTGTTGCGAATAATCCAACCAAGTACATAATATGATTAACGAGAAAAACTCAAGTACAAGCTAATCCACTCGATTCATTTGGAAGTTACAACAAGCATTGCGCTGATTACAACAATATATAAAACAAGGCTATGTAAATTCCGTTTCTAGACAAATTTTAATAAAGCCACTATTACATTTTAATAAACAGGTTGGAATGATTTAGTTGTAATCCTGAAAAAATACTTTTTTGTAATAAATCCCCAATACGGTATGTAATGCATTTCTGTTTATTAAATTCACAAATCTGTGTTTTACTTAAATCATAAACTTTATTTATGATTTCAGTAAACTTATTACTATCATGCCAGGTACCAAACTGGGTACGCAGAAAGCAATCGAATGCCAAGCGTCTCTTACAATCTCCTCCTATAGACAGTCCGGTTTCGAAGACTCTTGACTCCCCCGTGAGCAACTCTACCCTATTCCGTTGAGATAGGAAAGTATATTATAGTTTATTTTTGAAGTCCTTATTAATCAAATATTAAAACATGCATATATGGGAATGATTTATGTTTCCAATCTAACGAAGTGGAATAACACTCAAAATATTAAGCATTACTGAGATGTAATAACATAAAGAAATGCCACCCTAAAACCTGTAAACAGATTTAGCAAACAAATAACTTACAATTTATTGTAACGGCTACCCAAGTTTAATACTGAGCTGAACCCTGGCTGCGCTTAATAGCACTAATAAATAACGAATTCGGCTGGCTAATAACCTTTGGCCTCAGCTTCGATTCACAAATCTACTAAGCACTCCCCCTTGCACGAGACAAATTAGAACCCAGGGGTCAAAACGGACACTAACCTTACGGTTATCTTCTCAGAGAAATAATGACCATATCAAACGATATTGACACCGAACAAGTCGAGTTCAATCAAGTATATTAATATTCGGATTACTTTTTGTCTACAGAATTAACGCTATATTACCTTCAATGAATTATTCCATAGACGATTTAACAGAAACTTAGAAGTCAGCAACAATACTAATATTCGTTAGAAAATCAGGTTTGGGTGACGAGGATTTTTAAAGTGACATAGATTACTATAAAATTAAAATATAGATCCGCACTGAATATAAACTACCGCTTAACTCCCTGTAGAAGGTCAATTGTATTATGTAAATAAATCCCTTATTTTTCGGTATTATCATATTAATATCCATTTATTTTTATTATATGCGTGTGTCATGTAATAGTGAATGCCTGATTTTAATTGTAAAACCAGAAGAAAAGCCGTATGTGTTAGAATTTTATGTCTTAAATAAAAATAAAAGCGCTTGATGTCTAAACAAGACTAATATTTGAAACTACTTTTGCTATGGACTTTTGTGCCAAAAACTACTCCTTCAACAGTAGAAACGTCTTTGAAAAGAATCCCAAAAAGTACTTGAAATTTTTAAATAATGATTAAGTAAATATTGTTTTCGGACCACGATGACGGCCACAGTAAGGCCGCTAACACTAAATGACGTTAGATGACCCTAAGATTCTCGCCGGTTCTATAACTTGAAAATGTATGTATATACAGGATCGATCGCCTCAATGGTGTTTATAATTTGTTCAGGAGTTTCATTAAAAATAACTGAAATTCGTCAAGTCATCATGATCTTACATTTTAATTTTAATGACAGTGGCATTTGAATAAATAAGGTACATTATGTAGATTGTATCCATTAGAGGTAATATCGTTTTAAGCGCTAATAACAATGTCACATAGTTGGAACTTCAACTGGAGCCATTGACTTATCATTTCAAAGCTGTAGACAAACAATTTCAATGAGAACAACAGGAATGGAGAGGGATTGAATAAACGCAAAACTTTTAATGAAAAGTACTCAAATCAAACACGAAATATAATTAAATTGTTTATTTATAAAAAGTAATACTAAAGTCCTATCATACTGCGACGCGATTTGTTATAAATATTATAACAAACGTGAACACAAAATAGAACTAAAATTGACATTCTTCCAGTTCAAGTGACCTGTGTGTTTTGACAGCCCTACACATATTTACACGTAGATAAAGGTGGACGACTAATTTAAGCGTCATTCATATCTCACCACACGTGGCATAACGGAGCACGACTATGATAAAAACTTTGATATTTACATAACGCAGAATGTGTTACCGTATGCACAGGCAAACATTCTCTGCTAGAATTATGTATATTCTGTACCCGCGTTTTTCTGTACGCACTTAATCCTTCAACTTCGATTCTGACTTAATTATGGTCGATTCAAGTGGATATCATTTCACTGTTTTTCATTTTATTTACTTATACATACATACATATAATAAAATCAATCGCCTCATAATTATGTGTACAATTCTGTTTACACACTTATTTCAAGTGTCTGACGATGTCTTGAGTTGCTGTAGACGCAATGCTCGTCAATGTAAATTGATCTTTGTACTCGTAGGTTCAATAATAATCAGAACTTGACATTTAGAACCAGCTGTTACTATGAGTACAAATACATATAATCTGATAAGTGACGAACAATGATCATACGGCTATCTGATCGCACGTGTTGAATATTCGAACTAATGTTCCCGAAGACATGACGAAATTAGATTCAGCCGAATGTATGCTACTTGAACTATCGAATTCTTAGTTTAATTAAGTGTAGAGTAGCAGTATTAAAGCAAATTAAGTGTAGAGATTTAATTTATTCCAAAGTTAAAAACTCATTCGTATTATGACTCTCGTTGCGGTCAAATTTTATAGATGATTCCTGGCTTATTTCTTGATACTAGCCATAACGTCTTGAACACCTCATTAAAAATAAACTTAATACACAGGTCTATTATTCAATTAGGTACATGGTACGTATTTTTTGATATTTGGCAATAGCGAACATATCACGCTTAGTAATACTTATGGCAGTGGTTTACATTTCTGATCCAGACAATATTTACGGGACTTTGATACTCGCAACAAAACACAAATATAGCCTCAAAAATGTTCACCTACAAATTATACCCGATTTACAGAACGATGCTTTTACATTTGAATGAACTTCACGACGTAACGACTGGAAACTTCCAGGGTTGCGTTAACCAGAAAAGCTGCAAAATAGAAAAACTTTCATAAGCATACGAAAAAAAACATAATAAAGTTATGTCAATGACTAATATGCTAGCAGTATAACGACCAAATGTATGCTATAAAAAATGTGATAAACCTATTTAGAAACTAATGCACGCAATAATTGACCAGCCTTTATTTTTCTTTATATAGAGGAATCCGCATTCCGTTGGAACCATAAAATTGGGTTTTACCTAAAACGTAAGCTAGAAATTCAAATTTAATGTATTCATGTATATATGTATATCACAGAAGGATAGTTTATTACGTAAGACGAGTCAATGAACAGAACTGGCCCCCTTGCTTAATGTGTAAATAATATTCATCTCGACTCACGTTGTGACGCAAAGTTAGCTAATTCTACTATGTACTCGGCAGAGTCAAACATTTACCATCTTGACTGGCTGTACAGTTAAGAAATAGGAACGTCAAGTATTGAATACGTGATGTCAGTCAATCAAAATATAAAGATAAGAGAGAGCAAATACAAGAGAAACCTTTAAAAAATGCTATTTGCTTAACCCTATCCAACACATCATCAGTATAATGAATAATGATTATAATGTTGCGAATGAATGTTTACCCTTAAAGATGTTTCAATAATAAAATTAGTAATTAACAGTCATATCGTCACTTTTGTAAATTCCAATTATGGCACTAATGTTTTCTAGTTCAATGCGATACATAGGTACTTATAATTTTATGCACATGAGTATTTACATAAATTCACAACGGACTCAATTATTTCGTTTTGATAAACCAAAATTCACAAAGCGTGTTCTTGAAAATATTTCTTTCACTGAACAACAGTGAGAAATATGTACTATGTTATGATATAAACTCACCTGTGAACTTCTACGTTCCATGACGGAGCATGGCTGAAATCCGGATAATCCCAAATGATTAAAAGCACATGAATACAAATATATACATACTATAATATAATACATTTTTCCCAGTTCTCTAAAAGATAATGTAATATATTTCACTCGGTTAAATACAGCTTGTTAAATTTATGGAAAAGGATATCATAATAAATGAATTTGGCAAAAATGTTGATCGAATCGTTCATAGTCAATAAACGAAAACGCTTTACCTCTATTGTAATACAAAAATAAAAACGAATATTCATTATTTGTAAATTTATAAAAGTATTTTACCTTACGATTAACGGACGTTCTCATTTATCGACTATCAATTAACTGATGGCAGGGGAATTATTAATAGCGCATTGTTAGTACAAATTACCGGCTGTACCCGTAAGAGATTTCATGGCGCGTTTTCGGTACTGACTGTTTTTTGAGTGCGATCGCCCCCACCACGCCCGCTCCCACGGCACCGACCTTCGCCGCCTTCAGGCCAAGGGCTCCTGTCGAATCAATAGAAACCATTGCTGTTAATATTGTGGCGTTCAAAACCTTAATGAAAATACACACTATGGCGGGGACTTATTAATTGTTCTCAATCATAAAGTAGATATTGTTAATATTTACCACTCAACTAAATATTCATATTAACAAACTACTAAATTTAAAATGTGTTCGTCTCATTCCATTGTATCCTGCCTACAAGATACATTTATATTCAATCGTTTTCGCTTCACCTCTTAAACTTATTGCAAAATTATTCAATCTATAAATCAAACATAAAAAACGTATTTTGATAGAACACGTATCTAACTGTAATCAGACATACCTACTAGTTAATATTCTGATCTATTATAAACAGTGTTTCGCTATTATTGCGTAATGGGGCTACTTCAAAAACAAGACATTTAACGTTTCAATACGAGTGCGATTTTTCTTAATTATAAAAATTATCATTATCTAAAATTTTGCTAGTGCACAGATAGGTACCTAATGTTTGAGTTTTAGAGATTTTTAGTAAGAAGCAAATATGACTCAATGGTGAAGATTCTTACAAATATCGCCTTACTAGAATTCGTGACAACGCACAAATATATTTGTACTTGAAATTTAATTAAATATAACCTTAAACTATCAGCATGATTTGTACTTATGAATCATTTGTACAAAATTCGCCTGACCCCATAGCTGTGGTGATCACTTACCGTCAAAGGAATCAACATTAGACCTTAGTTGAGACCAGCTTTACTTAAAATAAATATTCTATGAACCTTTAGGTACATCCACAAAATACAAATATGAATAATACTAACCCCCAAAAGTGTCTTTAATGTTCACGATGTAATGCCAAACTTTCATTAGTATCAGGAGTTTTTTTTTACCGAACTTATATGTAATGGAGGTAATGAAATTAATAGGTACTAGTTTATAACAAATAGCATAAGAAACAATTCTATGAGTTAGGAGAAAGGGACACACGTGATCTCTAGTAAATAAATAACGCTATTCATTTTGTGAGTCTGCTAAGTACATAAATACATAAAAACCTAGAAGCTTTAAATATACTTATATACATATCTACATTACTTAAATTTATTCACCTACATAAAATTAAACAGAAAATATATTATCTTACAATTTGTCTCTCATAAAAGGACTAATATCGTTTATTGACCTAACATATTTTCTACAAGGCAAACCAAACAAGTACCCACCCACGCACTGAAACAAGGTTGATTATCTTGCCAAGTTATTTAAGAAATACCGGATGAGGAAAAATAGAATCTAGCAAACAGTGAGCCTGATCAAAGTCCAATTAAATATTATCTAACACTGCTAACTATAGTTCGCGTGTTTCGCAAAACCGCATCTCAAAAGCCTTGGGGCATACCTGAGAAGATACTTCATTACACCTTTTATCTAAAAGCAAGAAATAATAACAACGGCAAAGCATTACATAAACTATTTGTGTTAACGAAAGAATGATCATACACAAATTGATCACAAAAACCAAAAATCTTGGTGACGAATGGCAATGACCCGAATCAATAATTGATTCGATCAATTTATGAGAATTTCGCTCATATCGGCCTTGATAATATGTCGAAATGTGTACTTTAGTCCCCTGACATTTCTGGAAATGCCTACTAATGGGCCTTGATTTATGAAATACGTACAAACTGTTGTTAGTTTCGGTTCCGCTCGCATTCTCATAAGACAAGAGAATATGCAGCCCTAAAAATATCCTATATCTTAACGCCGATAATAATCATTGATCACTATAATTTTTTTTCAAATCAGTTCATTATGTTTTGCATTAAATAGATAAAAATAACCAAAAATTACCTATCGATTTCCGTGTCACTTTCATATGTGACCATCTACATATGCATAACACGTAACAGTTACTATTTCAGTATTTTCATGTACAGACACAGAGTTTATCTTCGTTATGATTTTATTATTAGTTTAGCCATAAATATGTTTTGCACCAGTTTCCAATTTGACTATACATTCCTATGACAACATAGTGTAGGAATGAAAGAGTGTAAAAGTATCTACATTTACGAGTCGATTTTCGAAACATCGCGAAACATCGCTAGAAACATCCTACCCAGGAGTAACTTTTTCTTCAACAACAGCAGTCCTCTCTTCGTTCTCGGGCTCCTCTGGTGCGTAGATGTGTCGTACTGGTACACAGAGTCCTCAGGAAAGTGAAGAGCATCTTCCGCGGGATACTGCTCATACCGCGCGCTGGCTACCACGACAGCGACCAGGCATAAGAGAACGATGATTGTCACGGACTGCATGGTTCTAAAAACAAAAATATCAATGAAACTTAACGACAATGTAGCAATTCTGATCGTCTAAACAATTACACATCCCTTTGCTCCTAGAAATAGTAACTCCAACATTTGTATTGGTAGAACTGTCATTACATTTTTATAAATAAGATTCCTTGTTGTCATCATCTCATACCTTTTATCAGTTTACTCGGTTGCAGAGAGCAGCCTGTTCGTATATTCAAGATATTTTGTACTTAAATAAACTGTCCAAAATTAAAACAAAGAACCTTAATACAAAAAGTAAGTTATATAATTAAAACCGCAAGTATAACAACAATGTTATTTAAAATACTGGAGAACAAGTGTTCAAGTAATGTAGAGTTAAAAAACTGCGAACTGTGGCGCAGATTGCAGTACTCTGGCGCAAAGCCAAACGGCACGTGAGTGCAATGCACAATGCAAGTACATGGCTTGCGTGCTTCAAGACGTGTGCCGTAGTGTAAGTAATACCCGAGCAATGTACTGAATAGTCAACAAACTCGCCCGACCTAGTTAGCAAACACGAAACGTACACAAACTTAACGAACATTTATTTATAATAGTCTTATTTAGTGGTGCGGTACTAAAAAGGTACTGCAGATACGAGTATCTTGCACTTAAAAAGGTGAAGTGACCGTAGTGCAGGCCACCGCGTACATTTCAGCGACTCGCCTGAATTTCAGCGCAACGTCAGGTAAAGATTCCCCGTTAGTTCATCGATAAATTAATATTTAACGATGTGATAGAGAGTAGTGAGTTTTAAAAGAAACATATACACTACATTTGCTACTAACTACATTTGCACCTCATTTGAGGATACTAATCGTGTGATAACACAATCAAATCATCGTTAATTAATGTTACAATATTATTAATGGTCGTCAAATCTCACAGATGAATATTACGTGAATACCAGTGTCAGATTGAGAAGGTCGTCGAGCAATAACAACCTACAGTTTCGCCTTACGTTTTGTTCACAGCAAACATATGAGGTGACCTTACCTCTGCTTCGATGTTTGTTAACTAGTTAAGTAACCACATAAATGTTATATGTTCACGTGAATGTATCTAAACATAACCTTTGTTCGATGTTTCGCTAAAGATAACCTGCTAAAGATAATTCTTGTAATAAAAAAAATCATATTACATATTTATCTAGTTCATTGCGTATAGTTTGACCTGTAATTTGTAACTCATAAAGTATTGAAAGTAATTCTTAAACTTTTAATTATGCTTTACTAATTTATTTTACATATCAAGGTTAGTTAACTGCTCGTTTTCAACACTCAAAACCAAGTACGAGCCTCATTATTAATCTTACTATCTTATTAATCTCATTAACATCTGTAAAATCTGCCCATAATCCTTGACCAACTCTACTAATTTGTCGGTCCTGTCACAATGCTGCCTAAATATGAAACTATAAATGTCGCAGGTTTCTTAAATAGCCTATTGTAATATGTACTTAATACTGCATAAAATACGAGTAATTGCAAAAAATCGTCTGCGTAAATGAAAACGAAAATGGTTACATCAGAAACGAATATTCGATACTTTTGTATAAGATGAATTGAATGAAACATTCTTGCTTTTATTACCTTTTTTTACCTTCTGTTATTTTTATTTATGTATTTTTATTATTAAAGTTGTCTTTCAATGGGTCTAAATTCATTTTTAATTAATTTAAATTATTCCTTGAGGAATCTTATAGCACTAGTGCGATTGTTTTTAATGAAATCATTCCTAATATCACTATAACAGGAAATCTTTTCGCTTATCATTAAAAGCAAACATGAGAAATTTAATAGTATAGGTAATTCAAACATTTTCATGTCAGATTATACCAAGCCTGGAGATCTAAATTGGGTCGACAAATAAAGCGTTCTTACCTCTAATGCTCAAAATGGACATTAGTAGCGCAACAGCAGCACGTTGCTGCTTAGCGGCAAAAAGGTTGCAGCTATGGTGTGTAAATAAGGTTAAACGTACAAAAGGTAAAAAAGGCGTAAAACTCAACGGCACCATGGCGAACTACATACTTAGTTATTAGCTATAGGGCCGTGCGCTTTACATTAAAAAAAAGAAACTCATGCAAAAAATATATAACGAATTCGTATATAACAGACAACTGACAACGTTTTTGTTCCTTCAGTTGTAGTGACAGAAAAAGCAGCCGCGCTGTGGCTTGACTCGAATAAAAAAATTATTTATCATATGTGCTATAGACATATTTTCCATATAGCTGTAATAACCGAGAAACCACCCGTAAGTATAACATTGCTTATACAGTAAACATCTCGACGGCGTTATTAGGCTTCGGCGCCATTATCGGTACTTAGTATAAAACAAAAGCCCCAAACCGCGTCTGTTTGTAGTGCGTACTTATCTATATTACCAATGCAAGATAGGATATTCAACCATAAGTAGATAATTTGATTTCTAACGAACGTTTCAGATTTTTTATTATCGTTATAGCTTATGTGATGTTCCACTGCTGGGCAAAGGCCTCCCCTCTGTTGCGAAATATTAAATTATTGACTCACTAGCTTTTGCCCGCGACTTCGTCCCGCGCATATATTATTGTACAAATGTTATTATACATATAAACCTACCTCTTCAAGCACTCTATCTATTAAAAAAACCGCATCAAGATCCGTTGCGTAGTTTTAAATATTTAAGTATACATAGGGACATAGGAACAGAGAAAGCGACTTTGTTTTATACTATGTAGTGATTATTAACAGCGGCACAAATCGATACATCTAACAGTTTACCTTGCCTGTCACAATTTTGACTCTGGATTTAAGAATTACGTTAGGGAGCTCAGTATTTTTTTCATCAATAAATAGAATGGTCCCTAAGATCCTTTGTTTAATAGTGTGCAAATATAGGTTACCGTCGATTGAGTTGCACAAAAGTCAACAATATGCACTTTTCCTTACATTTGTTGCTTAAAGGTGAGTTGTCTGATGGAAGTTTTTCTGCGAAAAATTACAGAATAATATATATCTTCCACCATAACAAAAATATAGAAAAAACGTTCAATTCTTTACTAAAGCCAAGCGAAAGGTGGATCGTAAATACTTTCCAATAAATAAGCTTAATGTTTTACTTACTACTTACTTTCTACATTCATATTAATTTTCTACAATACTAAACAATATTATTACAAAGTATCGATATACGAGTAGGTTATTGTACAATATATATTAGGTATGAACATATTACTAAAATTATATTTTCTTTATAGTGTTTAAGGTCACTGATACATTTCATTATGTATACAATATACATATATAGTTTTTAATATAATGTAAATTTACTCTTTGCAATATTTACTTTCCATTCCAAGCGGGCTTTGCTCGCAACTGACAATATCATAAAGGTAACTTAGCTACTATACACTACGCTACCGTAAACTATAAAGAACCCATGGTGGTTTTCAGAGGATGACAAAATTGTTTAATGTGTTTTCGGAAAGACGGTAGGCTGAAGAAATCTTCTACTACCAATCAGCCATCCAATATTCAACATTCCAACATTCGCCAGGATATTGCTACTGTCATATCGTTTTGACTGAATTGCGTAAAGACAAAATATCTTATTACGAATTTGAAAACAATTTAAAAATAAATAGAATTAAAATATAAATAACAGGTCCCAGGACTCATGAATGGTATAAACATTATTTATGTATGTTATACAATAAAGACTGATCGCAACGGAAATGTGTCAAATTCAATTGAAATGGTCTCAGTTTAATAGTTACAATGAAGCAGCTATTAAATTTTACATTTATTATATAAACAAATACTTATGTTATATTCATCTATAAGATACCAGCAATGTGTAAAATAATTTGAAAGCATGTGACCTTTTATCGATGATGACGCATATTTTTTTATTTTAAAATGAACAGCTTACTCTCATTATGTTTGTTCACCATGATTAGTAAGAAAAGGACGTTAGAAGTTAGAGTACCTTGTTTTGGACACGTGCACACAACACAACAAAGCTGCAGCCACTAACACACAGATGACAAGGAGTTGGTAACGAATTCTTTTATAGACTGCAATAGTGATGAGCTGAGGAGAGGGAAGATGGTCAACAATGCAGGTATCGGACACGAAACGCATCGAATAGCGAGTTCAAGGAAAGACACAGACAACAACGTAGGCAATAATTGACTCGGCCACTTGTCAGAATCTTCCATGAATTCATTATTATTACTAGTCAGAAATTATTCACTTAGTCTACGTAAGTAGGGAGTACATGTAACGAATTTAAAAATCACGTTAAATATACCAGCATAATGTTTAAAGACTCACGTACAGTCTAGTTTAATTTTTACCATACCAAAACGACACGTATCGTTTAGCCTAGGTCTTAACAGCCAGCATCTATGCTAAGCTTGAGAAACGAAAGTTTGACTATAATGGTTTCTAGTATCCACTCGATGATAATTTGCAGAGCCCATAGACCTAGGATGCACTAAAACTGTAAATGAATTGTCTACTCTTAAAATTAGTTAAAATATTAATATAATTTCAGAATCTATATTAAAAATTTAAATGGACAAAAATTTCCATACAAAAAGGATTAGCATTGCGAAACTGAACAAACTTGAAAATATTTGATATTAACAACTCAGTCTCAATAGCTAGTTTTCGTGTTTTAAAAATTCATAAAATGCGGGCGAGCATTGATTAATACGGCAAAAAAAATATTTCGTATTTAATGATTTGGCCTAGTAACTAGTATACTAACGAACATTTACAAAATATAGCCAGTATTCCATTCATTGAAATTAACGTTTTAACATGACTGAACTGATATTCTCTTTAGAAAGTATTGGTGTACTAGTAGGTACATGTAAAAGAAAAATTGTATTCAAAAGACTACAGTAAAATGAAGGTATTCCAGTTTTCAGGACAATTATCCGGAAAAGGTTGTAATAAACTAATGGGCGAAATGAAAAGACCAATCATAGGAAGACGTTGAATGGCTAAATAATATTTCTCATTTATTAAGGAGAGATCGCATCGGTTTTCGAAACAAAAATACATTAGTAGGCGTATCTTGAAGGGCTTTCTCTTAATTTAAAAGTCACTCGTAATAATTATTGTGAAGCTGCAAAGAAATTTAAATGTTATTTATAAGGAGACTCCAGTGACTCGGCACATTTTCGTAAGAGCTTGTTCACGACTAACTGAAGATGAATTCTTTTCATTTTCTTGTAATTAATTAGAACGAAACAATAAATAAAAGGCACTGTTAGCAAATGTAGTTAATGATGGACTAATTAATGAATAGGGAATTGTAAACAATATACATATTGTATTTCCATAAACTAGTTACACACAAAAAGTTGCTAGTATTATAAGAAATAAAAATTAATTTATTTCTGAATTATGTATTAGAAAACTTTACTTTTTTATAAAGGATATGCTCTAGAGTAGGGGTGGTCAACTGGTAAGCAGGTCCTTAAGAGAAGAAGCGAGAGAAGAGGCGCGGATCTCTCATTATATTAAACATAATCCCATATAATTCACTAGAAGAATACATTGTAAGTTGAAAATTAAGGTTTTTAATTAAAATACATAAATCTTCAATAGCTCCGACACAACCAAGTTTCGGACAGCGTATCATAAATATGACAACATTGGCTGCAAATGCTGCTGCACTTTAATCCCTTTTAAAGATCGTATCTTATTTGCCGTCATCCGTATATGTAAGAATTTTAGACATATCTATGAATATAAATAAACACAAAGTATTCCCATGATACCATGATAAGTCTGTCTGTTTTTCTGTTTTCCAGGTAATCTTTCAAACATAGGGGATTATCGATGGTATTAAAAAACTGTAATAAAATTGGGATGAAACAAATAAACATAGGTACAATACATTCGCGCCTCACTGGTCTGTTGAATGTTAGATTAACGATAGCTCTTCCTCGTTCGGTTCGGGTTCGTACGTTGCGTTACGCCCGCTCATGTAATTTCTAATTACGTCAAATTGCGTGGCCAAAATGATATAAGGCTGTTACAATTTGCGCTTAAACAAATGCGATACGTGCGTCGCCCTTGCGGACTACTAATTACCCGAACTGACGTAAAAATACAAATTGCGCTCCAACTACTGAATACTACGAGTATATTCGAAGACTTTAATCTCGGCGAAACGAAGTTAAGTCCGACGAAAAACTCTCCTTACTTTAAACATTTTCCACGTTCTTTTTTAAATATCTAAATGAAAATGCAAAACAAATATAAAACACGTGGGCCAGTAATTACACCACTTGTAAGAGAGTTTTTTGATGGATAATTGCGGTATTCACACCAAGAGCATTCTTAAGCCAGCAAGGGGTCCCAAAGCGTACTTGTCTCTAGGACCCCTTCAATAAACGGAAAGGCTGCAAATATAAAACCTCGACCAAAAATCATCTTAAGTACATATATTTATCACATTACTTGGTAACAATAACAATTGCAACAATAACAATTTATTCTATTATAACCACAAATTACATTATACTAGGATTCAATTTAATACTTTTTTCCTTGTCGGGGGTCTACAAATAAAGCAAAACAAAAATCAATTGTTTTTACCTTTATTAATGTACTTTATTTCAAATCATTTATATACTCTACCGTATTGATAAGTACCTAAAGGCAATAACAAAAAACAATAAACCAAGTAATGCATCTTATATGTAACAGTACGTTAATTGAAACACGCGAAAGACCACGTAATGCAAGTAATTTCTCATTGACTCGTAAGCATATAATAACAATTTTGCACTGTTCGGCCCGTTCATGCATACATTTTCCACATGCAACGTTGCTCAAAAGCAAACACGAATAACACGAAGTTTTTAGGGACCATTTTTTAAATGTTTTTTAAACGTAAAAACCTACCTTAGGTACTAAACAGCCACAATACAAAAACTAAGATTTCAGTAATATTCTTAAGTATCTAGGTACCTATATTAAATATTAAAACAAATTAAGTACACGTTGCTTTCATTAAATATTGGAGTCTAGATTAAATAAAATTCACCGTGCAGAAGACAGATTAAATAAGGCGCAAAATATAGGAATCGCAAAGCTTTGTGTCTTTTAAAGGAATTAAGAATAGAAATATAAGTTCATCGACTCTAATAACTAGAGTACGTAAAACATAAATCGCCTGCTGTTCCTTCTCATATGAGTCCTTAGAAAAGATATGTAGATCACTTTTTTGTGTAACGGTTTAATAAAATATATATCTACAGGAACTCCACCCATCCATCACTTGTACACATAATATTACACAGTTGTAAGTTTGCTACAATACCCTTACGTCAACAACGACACGCTGCATTGACTTTCAATGTTTTGTTAAAATGTATTATATAACCGCGGGCACCATTCATTGTTACCTCTGTTACGTCTCCTTACTCAGGACTACTGGGTTAGTGTCCCAGTGCGTTTATTACAAATCTTGGTATTTCACCGACATCACAAGTCAGATGCTGACTGATTGGGGGTTAAGAGTAGCGTTACCAGATACCGATTTTGAGGTGTCTGTCCTGTCCCAAATTAGCTATGTAGGTACCCTTGATCGGGACGCCGATTGTCCCGATTTTTTGCTACTACCTAATTTTATGAAGAAGGTTAACAGGAAAATCTAATAGCTACATCTGTAAGCGGTTTTTATATTTTCTCACCAAACTAAAAATCATAAATGATGATAAAGAAAGTCAAGTTTTATTTTGGTGTTCTAATTCTAACCATCCAATGAGCTAGCCTAGCTAGGTACGCTTAATTTACCTTACTGATTACCTTACCGATTTTAAAATACTGTAACCGAATACTTGAAGTTCTTGTAGCTGTCTTAATGTGAAAACCAAAAACCCGATTATTTTAACAACCCGTTCCGAAATTCAACGTACTGGACCTGGTAACCCAAGTCGGAAGTCTCCGAAACTGACGGTTACTTATAGGTGAAGAGTGCACTAAGCGTTATTATGTTTCTATAGGCATGTGTGTCATAAATAAATACGATCATTCTATGAGTACTATCTACCCATAAAATTTTATATTTACGAGTACATTTATACTTCTTAAAAGAATCGTTTCTCACTAAGTGAATATTGCTATTCTTTTGATAAATAATTTCTTAAACAACCAAAACTACAAGATTAATATTTAATAAATGCTCTATATATCTTTAATTTATTTTCTATGTGTCTATAATCTATACTAATATTATAATGCTGAAGAGTTTGTTTGATTGTTTGTTTGTTTGTTTGTTTGTTTGTTTTAACGCGCTAATCTCAGGAACTACGGGTTCGAATAGAAAAATTATTTTTGTGTTGAATAGTCCATTTATTGAGGAAGGCTATAGGCTATATAACATCACGCTACGACTACTA
>DWDX01001888.1:0-16865 GCA_018245675.1 Agara michaeli | reverse complement strand
ACCTCATGGAGAAAAAGAAAGTCAATGGGCCGTTCCTTATTATTGTACCGCTGAGGTAAGATGTCATATAGTTCATACGCAATATTTCAGAAACAGTGCTTTCACTACTTTTCAGTCTGCATTAACGCAGAACCTTGACACCATTGCGTTAGTCGACATAAAAGTATCTAAGAAAATGTCTATTACTTTGTAAAAACTTATTACTAGGGATTTTTTTTAGTACAATTTGTGGTTTGCTTGCAGTACGCTGTCGAACTGGGTGCTGGAGTTTGAGAAGTGGGCGCCGACGGTGCAGGTGGTGTCGTACAAGGGCTCCCCGCAGTCGCGCCGCCTCGTGCAGACGCAGATGCGCTCCACCAAGTTCAACGTGCTGCTCACCACCTACGAGTACGTCATTAAGGACAAGGGTGTCCTTGCCAAGGTACGTCATACATATTTTGACAGAGCCAGAACCTGCTTAGCCCTTTAAGAAATAGCTGATTAGATCATATCTAACAGCTGCTTTTGCTCAGCTGCTTGTGCTGTAGAGGTCTATGCCAAATATTAGTAATTGCTGTATTATTGTTATTTTACCTGTTTTCAATTTTATTTATTAATTTTAAATCAACCGCAACACAACGTCGTAACGTACTTAACTTATAGTTTACTCGACTTAATCTAGTGTGGTAAGAAGTGCCTCAACCAATTGATTGAATCAATGACTTTGTTTGGACCCAGGTACAATGGAAGTACATGATAATCGATGAGGGCCACCGCATGAAGAACCACCACTGCAAGCTGACGCAGGTGCTGAACACGCACTACATCGCGCCACACCGTCTGCTGCTCACTGGCACGCCGCTGCAGAACAAGCTGCCCGAGCTGTGGGCGCTGCTCAACTTCCTGCTGCCCTCCATCTTCAAAAGCTGCTCCACCTTCGAGCAGTGGTTCAACGCTCCCTTCGCCACCACCGGCGAAAAGGTCGACATGAACTACACTATATATTTACAGTATTACAATTTTTCCATACAAATTGTTTTGAACTTTTTAACGAGAATCTAATTTGCTTCGAAGCCCTGTTAATAAGTAGCGTACTGTTATTATTATAACTGTGCTTTAGGTGGAATTGAACGAGGAAGAAACAATTTTGATCATCCGTCGTTTGCACAAAGTGCTTCGACCGTTCCTGCTTCGGCGTCTGAAGAAGGAGGTGGAGAGCCAGCTTCCCGACAAGGTGGAATACATCATCAAGTGCGACATGAGCGGCCTGCAGCGCGTATTGTACAAGTGAGTACACTGTTTAATAACGATCACAACTATAGCTCAATACATACTTGTTGCAGCCGATTAAGATTAAGACTGTACTTGATACAAGTTGCTTTTATTATATGAACTTTACTATATTATAATAGTTATGGATTTGAGTAAGAGTGCTGAGTGACTGTTGAGTGTACTGGTAACCCATTGGGCTGTAATGTCAATCAACATTGTTCGGTTACACCACATTATCATCATTTTTATTATTATTGGAGAGAACGCTCTTAGAAGAGCAGTTTTTTCAATAAAACACTGTCTTATTACTTGAGCACATTTCCGCTGGTACCTCTATAAAAACGAATCAACTGAACATATTAATAGACCAAAAATTTCCAACGCAGACAAAACCTTATATTAATTATTAATGATATTGTTTGATAGACACATGCAGTCAAAGGGCGTGCTGCTGACCGACGGCTCCGAGAAGGGCAACAAGGGCAAGGGCGGTGCCAAAGCGTTGATGAACACCATCGTGCAGTTGCGCAAGCTGTGCAACCATCCCTTCATGTTCCCTCACATCGAGGAGAAGTTCTGCGACCACGTAGGCACCGGTAGCGGCGTGGTCTCCGGGTGAGTGCCCATGTCGGCCTGCCTCGGCTACCAGAAAATACTTATAGCATACTTTATATCTGTGTACTTGGTATGTCGAATCCTACAATTTAATATCAGAATAGCTTAATTCTGAAGCTACTTTTTTGAGTTCCATAGAGACATATTAGACAATTCGTTACAGTATTTTTTTTGTACATTTGTATCTAAAATTATATTTGACATTTGTAACTGTTTTAAGTTCCCTTGTCTGTAATTTATTCAATAAGCCAATAAGTATAAAAATATATTTTAATTCGTATATCAAAAAATGCTATGATATTGCCAAAAGACTGATCAAAAAATATTAATTTATATTGGAAACTGAAGGTGTATTTCCCTATGCTACAATAATACATTACTGTATTACGGTTTTATACTTGTATGTCACAGGCCTGACTTGTACCGAGTGTCCGGTAAGTTTGAGCTGCTGGACCGCATCTTGCCGAAGTTGAAGCAAACGGGCCACAGGGTCCTGGTGTTCTGTCAAATGACCCAATGCATGACCATCATCGAGGACTATCTCTCCTGGAGAGCGTTCCAATACTTGAGGTTAGTTCGATTATTATTTTTTATTGTATCACTACTAATATATAACTATGATCTGCATATAATTTCTACTGTATATAAACAACAATGTTCGAAATATACTGTGTAATTATAATTATCTAGTTTCATTTGACGAATCATCCGACAATAATCGCTTGATATCCGTTCAGACTGGACGGTATGACGAAGGCGGAGGACCGCGGCGAGCTGCTGAAGAAGTTCAACGACGTAGACTCTGAATATTTCATCTTCCTACTGTCGACGCGCGCGGGCGGCCTGGGACTCAACCTGCAGAGCGCCGACACCGTCATCATCTTCGACTCCGACTGGAACCCGCACCAGGTACCATCCAGCGAACATTTTACATAACACTCTTCACTACCTACTTGGGAGAGACTTGATGTGGTCTCGATGTCTCTATTGCAATCGTTATGAAGTTTTAATGAATTGCAATGAATAAATTGGCTATTTAATGCTACACAGGACTTGCAAGCGCAAGACCGTGCTCATAGGATTGGACAACGCAACGAAGTGCGAGTATTGAGACTCATGACTGTAAACTCGGTCGAAGAGAGAATTTTGGCTGCCGCCAGGTAAATATTTAGCTGCGAATTTAAGATTGTCTGTCTTGTAAATATAGATAAATAATTTTAATTTTTTTATCTTTGATTGAAATATGAATTGTACTGGTTTATATAATATTCAGCATTTCAAAATTAATCATTACACAGACAGTAATACTAATATGCATTTGTGCATAGAAACTACATTACAATATCTTTTCTAGATACAAATTAAACATGGATGAAAAAGTTATTCAAGCTGGTATGTTCGATCAAAAGTCGACCGGATCTGAGCGGCAGCAATTCTTGCAAAGTATTTTGCATCAAGATGGAGATGATGAAGAGGTCGGTTGAATCACTATAATTTCATTGAGTTTCTAACAGTAATATCTAGATCGTTTATTGTATTTACTTACATTTCTAACCAACAATATATGTGTTATCGATTTGTAGGAAGAGAATGAAGTTCCCGACGACGATCTGATCAATGAGATGATCGCGCGCTCGGAGGAGGAGCTGGAGATTTTCAAGCAAATCGATCTGGAGCGCAAGAAGGTCGAGACGCAGTCGCGCCTCATCGACGAGTCCGAGCTGCCCGACTGGCTCGTCAAGGACGACGACGAGGTCGTGTGTAACAAGGTGTGTTATTATTTTTTACCCTTATTGTTTATTTATTTACATAAATCCACAGCCTCACATATTACGTACATTTAACTTATATTTTTACACTTATGGCTAATAACACGGGTCTCTTCCCGCACTGAAGGGATTTTAGGCCGCATTCATATTTAGTGTTCACTTAAGTTTTACTTTAATATAGGGTCAAGGTTGGAATTATTTGGACGTGGACGAAACGCTCGGACGCGGTTCGCGGCAACGCAAGGAAGTGGATTACCGCAATTCGCTCACCGAGAAGGAGTGGCTCAAGGTTATCGATGATGATTCCGAGGAAGAGGAGGAGGAGGAAGATGACGATGACGAGGTCCTCGACAAGAAGCGCAAGAAGGGTCGCAAGCGACGGTCAGTCGAGTTACATCACTTGAGAGTAGTAGCCGATGCATCTAGAAATTCCTAAGCATCTGTCTATAGAAGTCTCATATCTGATATGCCTTTTCAATTTTACATATATTTTGTTGTCAGATTGGTTACGATGTCAGTATAATATAAACTAAGTAACAAATTAAAAATCTTACCACTAGCCATAGTTTAATTCAGAGTATGTATAAGCAATATTCATTTCAGTCGCAACCAGGAGGATTCTGATGAAGACGAAGTGCCATGCTCTTCTAAAAAAAAGAGTAAAACCGAAATAAACATGTTGAAAAAACGTCTGAAAAACATAATGAAGAAAGTTATCGATTACACTGATGAGTAAGTTTTTCTTAGTTTGTCGGATTTCCATGTGTTACCTCAGAAAATGCTCCATAGTGAAATTTACAAATTTTGATGCAGGGGTGGCAGAAATTTGTCGGAACCGTTCATGAAGTTGCCCTCGCGCAGGGAGCTGCCAGATTATTACGACGTGATAAAGAAGCCGTTGGATATCAAAAAAATTATGAACAGGATTGAGGATGGAAAGGTAATTTGTATAAAATTTCATTATGGACATCAATTTTGTCGCAAATCAAAGAATACCTAGTTCAACCGTCTTTATGTTCTCAATTTTACTAATACGTTACATAGTTATAGACGGTATTAAATTATTCTGTCAATAAAAAAAAAGTCGTATGTTATATTTTTTATTTTTATTGTAGTACAATGATATATCCGACCTAGAGAGGGACTTCTTTACGCTATGTGCCAACGCTCAAACTTATAACGAAGAAGCGTCACTGATTTACGAGGACTCCGTACGTTTGCGTAACGTGTTCATAGAATTTCGACGTCGCTACGACAGCGGACAGAACTCTGATGATTCTGATGACAATGATAAAGGTAATTTTTTTTCATCCCTTCAATCACATATATTGTAACGTTTTACTAAAGATGACACGATTACAGTTATAATTTTAAATCACTTGAATGAAACATTTTAAAACGACGTACCCACATATTTTGATACGATCTATTCATATAAAATATATTTTAAGGATAATATTATAAGTACTATTAATACTTTCCCAGAAATATGGATAAATGACCGTAGTGCATTGATTTCATAAAACATTTCTCTTACAGAAGATGATGACTCGGATGGGGAGTCTAGTCGCTCTGTGAAAATGAAAATTAAACTGAAGAGTAAAAGTAAAAGCACACCCACTAGGAAACGCAAACCGCGCAAATACATCTCGGACGATGAAGACTACGAGGAAGATTAACTACTGACACGACCATTGATTCTCATAGAATACTTTGTAATAGTTCTTATCTATTTATTTTAAAAGCAATGTCTTTAATAGACTTCATAGGATAGATATTATATACATATTTGTTAAGATATTTCAGTGACTTTTTGAAAACAAGCTTTATATCTTTTCATCTAGATTATTAATATCAGTAGATGTTTAACCTAATTTTTTTCATAGTATATGATAAAAAAAGATTACATTACTAGAAATTAAGCTTTCGCATGTTTAGTAGAAATAATTGTTTATTTTCCATCCACATAGTTTTTATTGCACTTTTATATCATCCATACAGAATAGCTATGCTGTGCTTGTCTACATAATCATTTCACTTTCTAAACTTATTATGGGTCATCATTTAATTAGATGTCTAAGTTAATGTTAATTGAAGTTACATTACAAGAATACTGATAAAAAAACTATAAATCCTTGATATAAATTTGTTTACAACGACAGTTGTTTCACTTGAAAGTAACTTCATGAATTGACAATTAGTATGTGCGAATAAATAATATTAGTTAGATTTAGCTGGAACTGTATCTAATAATAATAAACTTTTTTTCAAAATTACTTTAATGTCTTTTATTATCAAGTAATTTTTTTTTGTACTCGTTTGTTCCGTTTTAATTCTTTAAACTTAAGATCTCCCCATTTGTAATCCAGGCCATGCACAGTGTGCATGTGCTTGTTGAGGCTGGTGCTGTGTGTAAATCTTTGTGCACAGGTGGGACACGTAAATGGTTTTTCAAGTGTATGTACGCGATGATGACGCCGTAAGTCTCCACTCGTGTAGAAAGTCAGTTCACACAATCCACATTTGAATGATTTGTCACCAGTGTGTCTGAAAAATGGATGGTTTATAGATATTTTATTTTGATACCTAACAAGTGTCCATATACAGCTATATTGACTTTGTTCATATAATTTTATGAATTTCTTTAATGACAATACACAGATTGTAAGACAAATCGTTTCAATGAAATTTAATGGTAATTGACTTTTGCACTGACTAATACATTATAGCATGATGTTTATGATAATAGAATTGATATCTCAGTACGACTCAATAAGTAAACTTCTCTATATAAAATAAATTACCTTTTGAGATGGACAACCAAATTTTTTTTAGTGTGAGTTTTGTACCCACATAGATGACACTCTATTTTCTTCACTGAGTTATGTTTCTTCTTGTGATTTATTAATTCTGAACATGTAACAAATGTGTCACCACAGTCTTCACAATTGAAATTCCTTATGTTATAGTGACGATACATATGATCTTGGAGAGACTGTCTGGATTTCAAATTCTTATGACAAATGTCACAGGAATATTTGGCAGTTTCATGTACTTGTAAGTGTTTCTTTAATGTGAAGGCATGTTTAAACTGCTTTCCACATGTTGCACAGGTGTAGTATGTAACATTGCTGTGTGTCTTGCGATGGGCGGCGAGACTGGAAGACTGAGTAAAACTTTTGCCACATTCACAACTATATGGTCTGTCACCATTATGTCTCCTCATGTGATTAACTAGTGTTTGACTGTGTGGAGTGCAGTAAGAACATTTTGTGCAATGATAACGTCGACTTGCTCCAAATCCTGTGACCTTGCCCAGGTGTTTTCTGTTTTGGTGCATAGCTACATTATGTCTTAGTAGGGAGGTTTTTGATTTTAAACTTTTATTACAAATAGTACAGTTGTAATTTTCAATGTTAGTCTTCATTTGATCAGTCACAGCTAAAGTGAAAAATTTAAGATCATTAAATGAATAATTATTATTTTACTTTATACCTAAACGAGGCATTTGGCATTTGTCTCAATAGCAATAGAACCAGATTCATATGGCCTGATTTATAATACGTGTAGGAACTTACTTGGAGTATCGTGTGATTCATAAGTATCTTCAATTAACTCTAATGAACAGTCTTCTATTTTTTGGTCCTTGTCAGGTGTTTTAAATTGTTTACTCAATAAAATCGACGTTTCTTTGCATAACGTTAGGAATCTCTCGTGAAAAGTGAAGCATTTGTTTCGAAAATTATGAGCAATGTCTAATTCCATAATGCAATTGCTACAAATCACTGAAGGTAGATGTATTTCATACTTTACTACAAGTTGAAAACATACATGTATCTTTTCTAAAATATCCTTTGCATTTTTATCATCAGAAAACAAATTAGTAGTTTGTTTAGCTGATTGCAAACATATCCTACAAATATGAAACTGATCTGTACCTGAAAATATTTCAGTAGCCATATTACGGGAAATAAATAAAACTATGTATACTACAGGCACTTAGTTCAGTAGAGATTTTGTTAAATTATTATTGGTAAACTTAAACTGACGACAAATAACAATGATATGTCAAATGACATAAACACCACAGATTAACAAGAGTTTACAAAATGGCTTTGAATTTCATCCAGGGATATGTAATAAAAGTAGTTTTTAGTCAGTTTTGTTTTATCTATCTAAAAACTTTTGAGCGCCATAATTTACCACCGCATGTATTTTTAACCGACTTCAAAAAAGGAGGAGGTTCTCAATTCGTCTGTATTTTTTTATTTTTTTTATGTAACAGAGATGGCTGAAAAATTGCAAGAAAATATGTCTTATAAATCTGTTTCGCGAGTCGGCCATTGTTCATTATTTCTATATGCTTGAAACACTTGACCAAGTCTCTTTATTCAAGTCACTACATCTTTCTGAGCATACTTACTCCGCATATATATTTATCTCTCATGTCTACCGCACGAATTCTTTAATTTCGATTGTGCTGTACCCAATATTCACCACCTGACTATCTTTTTTGGGACATATTTCAGCTACTTCTTTTATTATCTTCATACCTTCCACCCATTCTGAATTAACATCCCAAATACACAAATTGTTCTACTGAACCTTTTCTTCTTGTGTATGCACGTTGCAAGTGCAGGTGCAAGTTGCACTAAGTTTACAATTGTTTCTGTACCCTATGAGTAATAAATAAAATAATAAAGGCACTAATATTTCAAAGGTTTTATTGATCTGAGAAACCTTCGCTTAGGCTTCAGCCTGAGCTTGTAATCTTTTAACATAAGACTCCTTCTTCTGCTTAATTCTGTTCTTCCTCTCAGCCAGCGTCAGCTTTCGCTTATTCCAGCGCTTCTGTTTACCTGGGTCTTTCTTGCCTTCTTTCTTTTTGTGGGTTGGGTCTGCACGAATCGACTCGTGAGCCTTCTTGTAAAGTGTTTCAATCTGAAAAAAAAATTAATTATATTAATATTATAAAAGTAATCTGTCTGTTGTTTGCACAATCGAAACTCTCTACCGATTGTGATATACAACAGTTTATTAGTTATTGTTACAAATACCTTGAATTATGTTACAATAATGTTATACAGTTAGACTACGGCCTACATAGATGATTAAATGAGTAAACAAGCAATATTATTTATTGCAATATTGCACCAACTGAATCTTTTGAAGATACAGATCTAAAAAAGGTGTTTCAATGCTATAATAATATAGTCCAACTTCGACACTGCTCTGATTTGAATTACCTGAGCAGTAATTTGTTTGGACGTTTGTACTTTTTTATATTGAAAAAAAATTAAGTCTTTTGACAAATTTCATATTAGCCAGAGCCTATATTACATTTATGTGGATGTCTGTATTAATTTCTGTCCATTAATTAATATACATCCATTATTTCTATTACTTCTCGGTGGGAATTGAGCCCACAACATCCAGCTAAGCAGATAGTCTTTAACAACTGGACGAACAAACTAGAATAGAATATACTTACATCATCTGCATTAACACCAAGTTTAATGTATTTGCCAAATTGTCTCTTATAGGTGTCTTCATCTTCCTGCTCCAGTGTGCGCATATAGTCTGCAACATGTGTTCCAAAAATGTGGGCCCTGTAAAAGATGTATGCGTCAGGACAATCTATTACTTTTACCACAATACCCAATTAATTTAAGCCTAGAGCTGTGCCAGCCTTTAATTGAGGTAAGAAATAATTGTAATCAAAGGTGGTTACATAATGTATACAAAATTGCATTATAATGACAACCAAAATCCCTTGTTGTGATTAATGTGGCTCCTTTTTGGCTGTTTGGATAACACATAGCATACTATCCAAAGGATGAATGGAGCATTAAGTGCTTCCAACAAGTATCTTACATTTTCCTTACCTGTGTACTTCTGCGTTGAATTTCTTGTCTTCGGCACTGTAACCTGGGAACCTCTTAATTGAATGTGGTACATTAAGACCTCCGTCCACTGCACCTTTCATAGCTCCAAATACACGGGCACCAGTTGTTGTTCTTGCAAGACCAACATCCAAGTAACACCTGTAAATATGTTGAATGGTTGAAAACATCACAGTACGGACACGTTTTAAACAATTAACTACTAAGCAATAGGAAATAGTGAGAATATACCATAATCAATCATTCAATCACAACCAAAAGTAATTTACTTTCCCTTGTGATTGAATTATTCTCTAGTTCCTCTTCTTTAGAAACCTAATATTGATATCTTCTAGACAAGTTATAACATATATAGTCAGATTTTTATAAAGACTTTTATTTACATCTACAAAGTATGTACGTATATTTCATTCAATTCATTCAATCTGAAATCCCAACTAGTCTTTTTTTAAACCTTAATAACACAATTGTTATTATTCTTACACCATCACACCAGATTCCATGCTGTGTAGGGCGAAAGCACAGAATACCAAATATCAAACCTTAAAAACTATACTAGCTTATATTACGTTGATTACTCTTTCATAAATAATGTTAGCGACATTATTTTATTTTCATTAATCACTGCTTATTCCAAACTACCCAACTCTCACTATATTTTGCTCTAAATAAACACATATTAAGTCACAGTTTAAAAAAAAGTTGCATGCAATAGAATTTTTCAACACGACCAAAGCAGAGTATAAAACCCCGACCAAGATATGTTTTTATATCCAAAATATTTTTTTTAAATAGTTAATTAAATAATTACCTAAATGCACCTGGTCCATTGTCAACTGGCTCTACATTATATTCATCACCAGTGACTTCTGTTGCACCAGTGTATAGGGAGTCCAGGCCGAGTCGTTGCAGCAGCCGTCGGGCTAGCAGGAGACCAGTGCAGTATGCAGCAGCATAGTTAGTAAGTCCAGCCTAGAAGAGAAACTATAATTTGGTGATTTCATGGATACAACAGTCATAATGAATTGTAGAAAAATTACTATAAATCAGTAATGAACACATAACAACATATGTTATTGCAATTGTACTTTGCTTTAGACCGCCCGTTCATAATCATCATTTAACAGACATGAGATATCATCGGTGTTACTCAGGTATTGTTTTGCTTACCTTGATGCCATATTTAGGCAGTTCATGCGAGTAAGCCGCACACACGATGTGGTCGCCCTCAATGCGTGAGTAAGCCACCTGGCAGGTCACATCTTTGTTGGAGAGACGTACAATCAAACGGTACTTAGGTGTGTTGTACTTGTTCTTGTCCTAAGAGATTAATATTGTAACATTAGTGACATATTCCTCAAATGACAACATCCATTAATTGAAAGCAGCGGCATATTTAACTTACCTGGACAACAAGGCGTTTTCTAGCATAGTAGTCAGTCTTTCCCTCACGACGCCTCTTGAATTTGACTTGGTACCTCTTGAAGTACTGCTTGTTCTTCACTACCTTTACGAAACCCTGCAATTGAAGTACACTATTGTTATTGTTAAATCTTAACCAATAATTCGTTTTGGTTTTTAAGAAAATTCAGAGACACTTTTTAATCTTGATTGTTGCCTCGAATACAAACCGTTCAGCGAAAAAACATAAAACATGTCTAATGCTTCTCCAAGTGAGTATCTTCAGCAACATCAGATGACGCGCATGTGTCGAAATTTCATCATAACAAGATACATAACTAATATTTACCAAATATCGTTAACCGGTAGCAGATAATAAGTCTACATTCGGTTTATTCGAGCCTTGTACACATTAAAATAACGACATGACAACGGCAATACAAAATTTTGATTTTAACTTAGACATGGCAGTCACTGCACGGCGACTTACACTGCGTTTAATCTAACACATCAGTATACCATAATATCATTTTTTCGTTTATTTAAGGTTAATACATACAAATAAAGATACTAAATATTCTATTTAACACCACAAACTCACCATTATAAAATATTTAACGCAGCAGCTCGGTTACGCTCACAAAGACGTAACCGGAAAAAGACTTTTATGACATTGTGTTACCAGAAAGCCATGCCAGTTGTCAGTGCAATGTGTACACATTTAAAAATGTGTTAGTTTAGTAAAAGTGTTTCCCCAATTTGGCTAATCAGTAATATCGAATTTCAACAAAAAGCCTTTAATTTAAAACTGATGATTTTAATCTCAGAATGTTTTAATTTACTACTGTGTAATTTCAATGTTCCAGTTATGGAAGAATTGTATGCAATTAACTAATACTATGAAGGTAATAAACAAATAGAATTATTGTCTAAAAAAAAAGTTGATAAGTTATGCCAAGATATTTTATGTGGATTTAAAATATTGTACATTACAGGAACAAAATACACTTTACTACAAGAACAATAATAATTCGTTTTGAATATAAAATACTATTTACTTTTCATAAAAAAAGTTCAATTTTATACTTTTATATCAATATTTAGCTAAGCATCATAAATTGTAATATAGCAACATCATAACTTTTTTTATTAAAATCTCTTTTCTTTTATTTATCTATGGTTCGTTATGGCTTCCTCCTATTCATATCCTGAACTATTTTTGGCGGGTTTTATATTCACCTTGCCCTTTTTGTACGAAAAGAGCAATGTTTTTAGATATTACTTAAAGTTTTTCTTATATTATGCTTATGTATTTATGACTTGTACAGTTTTATTGCCCATAGTATTATTATACCCACGCGACGTTACAAACCTAATGTAAGATATTGATTATTTTAATGTAGTGGGAAATGTACTATTTCTAGTTTTGTTCGAAAGGTAATAATTTTTAAATGCTTTATACAGTGTTGCTTCCCGCTTCTGCCGCTACGCATCTTACATCGTTGGTATAGAATGGGAGTTACGCGGTTTAGAAAATTGGGATAACGAGCAATGTTTCATTGTGATATCGAACCACCAGAGCTCACTTGATATCCTAGGTAAGTACATGGAAAGCAACAATACAATATGATTATTGTTTTATGATTCGCTTGATTTGTATTTCTAGGTATGTTTGAAATGTGGCCACGTATGAAACGATGTACTGTTGTTGCTAAACGACCATTGATATATGCTGGCGCTTTCGGTTTCGGTGCTTGGTTGTCCGGTCTGGTATTCATCGATCGGTTGAAAACTGATAAAGCTAGGTTGCTGATGAAGGAAGCAACTCAAAGGGTCATACGGGAAAAGGTACAGTTAGTCCACCCATTGTGGTGTATATTTAAAATACAACTGTATTTAAATAATTCGGAACATTTTACAGACCAAACTATGGATATTTCCTGAAGGCGCTCGTTTTAACAAGGGTTGCATACATCCATTCAAGAAAGGTGCTTTTTATTTAGCTATTGATGCCCAAATTCCAATAATGCCAGTGGTGTTTAGCCAATATTATTTTCTTGACAATGAGTCGAAAACTTTTGAACCAGGTAAGATATAATATATGGTAAAAACTAATTCAATATTAGCTTTCCTTATTAATAAGAAAAGTTAATGTGTAGATAAATGTAGTATTAGTTAAGATCATACATACAAAACAGCACCTGTACATCTTTCATAGCAATCATTTTCAAGTTTCATTGAGAGCATGAAACAAAGTTCCTACTGTGAAATATTAGCAAGGGCTTTATTGAAGTCATATATACCATATTTCAATTTTTAATTGTATGGTTAATACAATCTATAATTAGACTGTTCAAGTTTATAATATAGGTGAATTAGGTTTCTTAATAAAATATACAATATATGTACTAAACTTGAAAAGTATTGTGTATCATTATCTTTAGCCTGCCTTGCTCCCACATGTGATGGGGTTGGTGTAATTTTATATATATTTGCCAGTAACCATGCTACCGATGTTAGTCTTATTTGGAGATTTTGTATTTATTTTTTCGTTGTATGTGATTGGTATTTTTTTTCAGGAAAAGTTATCATAACAACATTGCCTCCGATTCCCACCAAAGGGATGACTCATAATGACTTAGAAGCTCTCTCTGAAATGGCAAGGCAGCAAATGATAGACGTCTATAATGACAGTTCAAAGGATCTTGCTAGACAAATAAAGGTCGCTGTGTAAGAATTAAACCAGTTATGTGTGTGTAGTCACAAGAAGCAATTGAGGCAAGTGGCAGCTACCAACAGGCTCCAGTGGCTACCAATATTCCAGCAATCACAATAAAATGGACTGATCTGTTTGATGAATGTGAGCAATAGATAATATATGGCTCGATATCTTGCTAAATTTAAGTTCATATGTTAGAAGTGTGTATGCAAAGTAACATCTATATCTAGTAACTATTTATATCCGAACTGTCTCTCGGTTTGATTGTGGACTCTCCTGGCCCTTAGTAAAATGAATTGCTATTGGTAGTGCTTCTTGTCTATAAACATTATAGTCTGTGATTGTTTCAATATATTCAATACTGTATCTACTGGATGCCAAAGAAAATTGTTATTAGTTCTTTTTTTTGTGTTTAGAATAATTTTTGAGCCTATTTTCGTCTAGTCAGTTGTTAGTCCTTCATGTATTATACTCAACTTAAGTGGTTTGTCTTACTATACATTTTAACATTTTGCTATTGTGTAGGAACTAGACTTCATAAATATGTTAAGTCATAATTAATTTATTCCCTTCCCTAGTATATAAGAACACGTAATACTCCTGTATTTTTTAGGGTGAATATAAATAAAACAATGCATATGATTGAAAGAAATATCAAATATTTATTTGGCTAAGCCATTGATTTCTTTTAACATAGAGCATATACACTTTGGGCTGTGTGAAGATTACAATGTGTCTTATATTGTGCGGTTGTGAGTTTGCATCTTGGAAATTGATCCCATAACTTTCAACTATGAATAAAACTCACTGGTAACATGACATGTGAAATATACTTCGGTGTTAAATTTTAGATATTTTTAAATCTAAAATGCAATTCCTTGATGCTAGATAATTATAAGTGTTTTCATTTTATGACCCAACCGACACACACTCTGCGCTTCTTTTTTATTAGCAAAGTTGTTATTAGTGGCTATGACTTTTTATTTACATTGGTTTTATTAAATAAATACTTATTGTAGATTTTTTTCAACATTGAATAAAGATATAAATGACAAAGTTACACTATATTATTTCCTTAACAACTCACTCGTTCCAGCTGTCTCCCCAGCCTTCATTATCATCAGGTACAAAGCTCAATTTACTGACAAAATCTTGGCTCTTATTAGTGTCAACTTTGACAATCTCCTGCTTTTCTATAACTGGCATCATATCAGCAAAGAAATCAAAATCATCCACACCGTTTTTCGTGTTGTCGATTTTTTGATTTTTTATGTCTAATTCTGAAATATCAACAATATTCATTTTTGCTTCCATTGCAGCCTTTTGCAGAATTGTTGATCTTGTTGCTGGTTTATCAGTATAAGGTGGATTAGCGGAATTTAATGTATTATTAACCACATATTCATTGTCAATATCAGTCCCGTTTTCTTCTATAATTTGTTCAGAACTATTGGCTCTATATAATTTAATTTGTTCTAGTTGGCGATTACTGCTGTCCCAGTCGTCCCAATCTTCATCTTCAATCACAATTTCTTTTCTGTTATTGGTGTATAATGCAACTGTTGCACTTTCATTGTCTACACTTTCACCACCAACTGGCGAAGGCCTTTCATTTAATGGTAGTTGTTGTTCAGAAGCAGATGAATTAAGGTCTTGATCTGATGTCTCTTCAGAGCAGTGAAACTGACTTAAAGATTTATTCAATAAAAACAACTGCTCATTTGGAATACTAGTTAAAACAGATGTGTTTGTTTTTGAATTTGGTCTCCCATCGGTAAAAAGCTTTGACCGTTTCCCTCCAACAACAGTGTCTGCTCCTAGTATAGGTACCAACTCACTTAAGCAAATCAATGTTGAAGCCACGAGGTTGTCATCGGTGTCTTTAATACCCAGTAGCAACTAAAATGAGATAATCAACAATATTATTTTTTGACCAAAAATTTCACAAAAGACAACTGAAAGCATACAAAAAAATAAGTAGATGTCATGTCTTTACATAACACTTTAGCTAGTTATTTCAATAAGAGGTGATTATTGATATCATAAATCCTTTACCCTAAACCAGCGTGACCAACTATGATCTAAACTCATGTCATTCTGAGAAGAAAATTACACCAAACACTTGAATTCATCATCAGTAATTGTAGCGATTAAATATATCCATACATGACTTTTCCACTTTGTTTTGACGTTTTAAAATTGAAAGTATTTAATAAAAGCCATACAAACCTCTGGCAAAATATGTTGTGAAAGTTCCTCATGAGAAAACACATGAACAAATTTTGTGAAATGGGCCAAGAGTAACATTCTGATTTGACTATCTCTCACCCCAAATAATTGTAGTAACCGTGGCTTTACATGCTCCTTAAAAACACCTAAAGTGAAAAAGCCTTGTAGCTCAACACTGTGTGGTCGTTCTGAAATTACAACAAATTAAAACGCAACAAACTCCACATACAACATGTAAAATATTAAATATTTACAGAGATTCAATAACACTCAAGAAACTTATGAAGAAATGTATGTAAATAAAATATAATTTTAATTTCTAAGTACCGTTTTTTGGCTTCAAAATGAATGGTATTACATTTTTCCGTGCAGTCTGGTCTAGAAGCGTCAACCTTGATAAAAGCAAACCTCCCAACTGCTCAGCAACAGTTTCTTCATCATAACATTTGAGTGTTTCTAAAATATTACTGAAGAACTGTGACTTTTCATCTTCCGCTTTCAACGGCAAAAAGTTCAGGAACTTATAGATAGAGATAAATTCATGGTTAAAAAAATTATTTTGAAGAACTTCAGATAGATGAGGCCTCTTGGATGGATCGGGATTTTGTAATGAGTCCCTACAATATTTCTTAAATTCTTTCAAATGTGGCACTCCATCTGCAAGATAATTAGATATTAAGAGAACAAGACATTAAATAGAAAACAGGTTGACTATTTTATTACACTGTATGGAATATTAACCATCATTTCTTCCCTTAAATACATCTTCCACAAGAACTGCAAAGCCATATTGGTCAACTTTTGATGATAATTCATAAGAATCTTCATTGGGATCCACAGCTTTATCATATCTACAAGTAAACACATAAGTATTATTAATAAAAGTTAATTGAAATTATCTGTATATATATATATATATATATATATATATATATATATATAATTTGATTTTGTAATATAAGTATATAAATTCAATAC
>DWDX01001887.1:0-16865 GCA_018245675.1 Agara michaeli | reverse complement strand
CTTTGTACTTGCCACATACGTATGTCTGAGGCGACAGTTACATTTGTTAGCCCCGGCGCACTTGTTTATCGCAAATGATTCGTAAATTAAGAGCAACATTAAAAACGGTTCCTGTTAACGTAGAATTTCGTAGGATCTGTATAAACCTTAATGTCTGCTGGCATTCTCTTTCAGTCAATCTTGGGTAATGAAGATATCATGTGGCAGGTGTATTATTTTGATTTTATCTTTTTTTTTAATCTGTGACGGGCACAGTGTATGTCAGATATAATAGATTTCAGAACATTATACAGATACATACCAATATTATGCTATTAAGTTCATATGCACGTAATAGTACAGTATATCAAATTTAATACGCGAATTTGTTGTGTTACAACACTTACATATTACATATTTTCGATGCAAAGAATGCATAACGCGAATTCAGCTAGAAATAGACTATTGTTTGTGGCTTAGCAATAAACAGAATATTGTGTAGGGAAATTGAAAGAGCGTTTACGAGTTTAAGAAATGACAGAGAAAATACTATGTATTTTTTTTTTATCTTGAGAAATGGGAGAGAGATTTGTAGACTGCGTTGAATATCACGTTCACCGACCATAGATATTATTATTTGAGTGTAAAACTCGGCACATAAGCATGTATTTGTAAAATATTATATGTTTATCGGCTATTACAATATCAAGTTTAAATAACCATATAATATTTATATAACACAATAGAGCTTTATAGCACTTATTCAAACAGTTCTTATTTTTTGGGCAAAGTAAACATAGTGTATAAGTAATTTCATATTTACTATTTATTTGGCTTATCCAGAGCGAAGAGATGAATTTTATAACATAAAATAATAGTCTGCAGCTGAAACTAGCATTATGTAATTTATGAGGAGTTGAGAGCTAAACTAACTACAATTTATTATCGCTTCGCTGTGAAACCGTGTGTCTAAACCTCACGCTGTGACTAAGCACGTTTGTCGTTTCGTTATTCGTTGCCGCAAATGCGATTTCTATCGCACATAGCGCTAAGATACTAATTAATTAATTTCGTCTAGACGTCTGCTATGGTCTTGTTAGCGGATAATCAAAAATACAGATAAGAGAAGACTTTTTAAAGAAAAGTTTGGGACTTAGCGTTTATGCTATTTTACTGATGGATTTCATGATATGTTTCAAATGTAAATTATCAACATTCCTCTTAGTAGATACATCAACGGGTGTACACCATAAGGACTATCAAAAATAATTACACCTTATTTATCTTTATTACGTTTAATAAAAGTAATTAACATTTTTTTCTTTTCAAGAGAGATTAGCTCCTACACGCCGTCATTTGATACGTCGTTATAATTTCTGGCGTTCATTTTTAAGGCGTCTCACGTTTATTACCTACTGCTGGTTACTAGATGATTATTAAATTATTTCTTATTATAATGTGTAATGTGAATATTTAAACCCATGCAACCTTCAACTTAACTATGTGTAGGTAAATTAGTGTTATTAATTAAAATATAACCATGATCGATATAATATAAATTGAGACATTTTTAGAGTTAATCAGCATACTAATAAATTTCATTTGTATCACTACAATGTCTGTCGATAGCCATACAATTGACCCTCTGGTTAGGGGTGGTTGGTGAAAAGTTGACAACATTGCATGTATGCACTCGCAATAAAGCAAGACGTTCAAAGATAAAGCGTGTAGCGGGCATGTCGCGTGCGCGGCGGAGATCCATTAATGTAGCCGAGCCAGCCGTGCGCCGCCAACAAACAAATTACGGATGCAAACACGTACCAGCACGCGAACCAGCCCTGAAAGCCTCGTGCTTGCTCTGTCAATTTTGCTCCACCCAAGTCTTTCCACCCAGTAATTCGATAAACGTTATTGTTATTGACAGACAAACAATGGCGATTGTTTAGAACAACTTTACGTGAAATATTTACATTGAATTTTACATTCTCCTCAATGACAAATGCAGGTCAAGCCGCGGTCGGCCCGATAAGGCACCCGCGTCACGGGTCCACGATATTATAAATGTCGATACAGTACACTCATTATTTAATCTGGACTTTGTTTTATGAATCAGGGCCGATATTCAATTTGTCATAATTTACATGTTTTGAATATGAACGTTATCTGGCGGCATGCGATGAGTTATGCGATGCGGGGATATTAATGGACAAATGAGTTTAATGTTCTAATTATAAATGAAGAGTGGGTGTCGGAGTGTAAAGTAGGGCGAGATTTATATAAGGGGAAAAATATTGCGTCTAAAGATATACCGCAATATGCGAGTACCTACATGTAAATGTGTCTTATGTAGCTAATTTGTTTTGCTGTTACTTAGATTAAGAAAATTTATATAACCAGCTAGTCAGTTCATCTACTATCATAGAAAATATAACATGGTTTCCGTATATATGTAGGTCCTTAATCTAATTATATATAACTCAAAGGTGACTGAGTGACTGACTGACATAGTGATCTATCAACGCACAGCCCAAACCACTGGACGGATCGGGCTGAAATTTGGCATGCATAAAGCTACTATGACGTAGGCATCCCCTAAGAAAGGATTTTGATAAATTCGACCCCTAAGGGGATAAAATAGGGGATGAAAGTTTGTATAAATCTCCTTAGATTTTCCTTAAATTCAAACGCGGACGAAGTCGCGGGCACAGCTAGTATTAGATAATGTAATAATTTCATTAACAAGAACGTGACCCATTACACATATTTTGTGCACGGACGCATGCTAAGAGCTAAATGCAAGTTAAGGGCGTGTGATAAATATTTCATGTGGGGTAAGTCGGTCTTACAGTCGTAATATGAAGTCAGCCCGGTAGGGCAAGCGTGAGCTCTCGAATTGTGTTATCGCCTCTTCTTATTGCACGTTCTATAACAAATGTAATCTGAATGGAATGGAAACTACATGTAAACATTTCCATATATTGAAATATTTAATAAATTCATCTATATGTCTACGTAATGTCTAAAATAATAAAGATACATTTGTTATTGTTGTGATAACAAATGTCTCTTTATTATTTTAGACATTTAAGATATATTGAAGAAATTAAAATTATTACTACAAAATGTTATTATCATTGTTGTTTTATTATGAATATATACTTAAGTGAGAAGAACCAATAAATATTTTTACGAACATAAATATCACGTTGCAATATTGCAACGAGTAAGACAATTACACACAAACAAAAAATGGCAAAAACCGAACACAGTATCTGCGTCTGATACGCAGTCGACGGCCATCCGTGCTAGTGCTTGGGGGGTTACATGACGGGGCAGGGGCGGGACGTGTAACGTGGCTGTACTAATTTCGCAGCCTCATGGGCTTATGCCTTGCATTTGCCTGCCTGTTGCCACAATCCCCTACCCGCCGGATTAGATGCTTTGAGCGGTTAACAAAGAAATCAATTTATGTAAGCTCTCGTTTCGAATTTATCTTTTTATTACACAACTTGAGATCCCCCGGTAGAGGCGCGTTGTGCGGCTTTTTTCTGTATATGCATATATATATTGCGTAATTGATTTTGGCACAAGACGATACTACAGTCAGCGGAAATAGTTCACTGAACTGTGAACCAATTAGTACTTTGTAATAATTATAATACAATTTAATAAACTTTACAACTCATGTATCTTCGACTTCGAGGAATTGTAATGCCAAATTTCATCAAAATATGCTCAGTGGCTTTTTCCTGAAACCGTCAGAGCGACGGACGGATTTACTTTAGCGTTTATAATACGATATTACTATATCAGGCTTGATTTAAACGACCTAGTTTATACGTTGTAAATATAATATTCCATCAATGATATTACTCAAGTAAACCATGCAATTTCTTCTTCGTCATCATCAGCTCGTGTCCCTTCGCTGATGGAGACAGAATTTCCCCAAGGCTCGCCACCACACAGTTTAAGTTCTGAACTGAACTGAAAGTATCATGTAGTTACTGTCAATTATCCGTACCATGCTGACGCGAGCAGAACAAACGACAGTTAACATCCCGGTGCGATACATTGCTGGTTATATACCAAAGGATATCCGAGCCAAGTACATAAACCAAGGCTGCTTAATATAATCTGGAGTTGAGATATACTTTCGTTTGCATGTCAGCCGAATAGCCACCTGTAATGGTTGTTTATGTCCAATGAAAATGGTAAATTGGCAAATTGGCAAATTGGTAGACATTGATTAACATATTTTTTACAAATTTCACTTATTTCGCACGATATCAACACATGTGACAGGTTGAAGAACTTGCAGTTTACCTCGTTGTTTTCTTCATCGCTATAGCGAGTGACATTTAATTTAAAACGCACTTTAACTTTATGTGACTTAATTGTTTATTTTCTTAATTATGTATCCTATCTTTACAGGTAATCGAAGAGAAAACATTATGCTGATTAGGTATATAAATACATAATGTTATCAAATTTGACAATTAAACATTTTATTTTGGAAAACATAATTTGTTTCCACCTTCTTCAGAGAATCATCCCTATGGTGATAAGAAGTTACTAAATGGGTTCGTATCTAATAACATATTAAAATGCGTTGAAGATAAATATACAGACCGACCTGATTTATAAAGTACGTACAAGAAATAACTTTATTCAAACAGTGTTTATGAATTTACGTTATCTTCATTGATAAGCTAATAGGCACTGAATTAATTAAAACACATCTATTAATGTAGCGAGAAACAACGTAAGCGTGTCCTCGATTTATCTTAAGATATGATAATGATACTTCTAAATATCAGTTCTCGCTTCAAAGAAAATAAGCTACATAAGTCTTTCTGCGTTATCAAAGTGATTTCGAGATACCTGCAATCGACTTGATCTTTTATTTATGGCCTTGTTTACTGCGACACAAATAATGTAAGGTCATTTACTGGCTTCAGTATCTTTAGGCTATTTACTACAAGTTGCCTGAGGCCTGTGGCACACCAATACGCGTTATAAATTAGTTTATGGATATGCAAAATATAGTGTAGTTAAATATGTTAAAAACGTGGGTGTTTGTTACGTTAAAACTTTAAAAGATACTTATAAACTTCAAATTTGCCTGTAAAGTTCGGAATCTAAGCATGACAATTTAAAACCAAAATGTCTCATGGAGATGTTGGCTTTCAGATATGTTTTCAACTTCTTTGTTTGTCAAGTCATTTGTTTATTTCTCGTCCCCGATGTCACGACGAGGCAAAAGGTTTTGAGAAATGTCTATCGCGAGCGAGACAAGTAACAGGCACTTGTTGCTATGCCTCCTCAATTTACTGTGTTACTCGTACAACAGCTATACACATCGCCTTCAATATGACCACAATAATTACCACGCGTTTTAATTAAATCTTCAATAGATTGTGAATGATATACTCATACTATTTTATGATGTTCAATTAGAATGGCTTATTGCTTTTTTAAAGAGTAATTACTTATTGCTTCATGCTTTTTTCTTTATGGATGAAACAGAAACAGTATATTATAAATTGCTTTTGAATGTTAGATCTATAATGTTAATTTACGTAACATTATCAAAAGCATACTTTAATCTGTTCCATCGTAAGTAAGGGCTAATTAACTGTTACATCATAACACGTAAGATTTACTTAGACTAAACCTCATAGAGTTCCTTTACAATACATTTGTAGAGTTTTGAATTTGCTTTGGGTGATTGCTAGGGAGCTAGAGTAGGTATTGCCAACACGTCGTCTTTAACTTTAAGGGCGCACGGAAAGATCAAGGGCTTGTGTAGCGAGTGTTATCTTTGGTGGAGGATCTGATTTATGACTTTGCCATTAACCACACCGCATTTTAGCCGCAAGTCTGAAGTGCGGCACATCTAAGTACTGACACTTCAGTCCTTTCTATGCCGTTTTACAAGAGAATATTTCCCTAAATATCGCGTATGCGATAAAAGGTTTATGTAGAACTCTTACCAGCTGAAATTATAAGAATACGCAACCCACGGAAGATTACGAGAATGACTTTATGAGTAGGTATATAGGAATCCTTCTTGGATCTTCTATTAGATCAATACGTTACCTAACCTACATAACTACTCGTTACTCGTTACTCAACCTACATAAATATGAAGAAAACTGTTTACATATTCACGTGTGTATTGTTTTTGCATTGTTGTTGTTTATATTATATGAATAGTAATGTACCCTACCCTAGTACCCTAATTATATATTATTGTATATGTGATACATATACAATAATATATAATTAGGGTATTATATATTTAACAATAAATAGAATGAGTAAACCATAATGAAACGAGCACCAGATATGAGGGTGTATTATTACGTGAAAAGCCAACGTATTGTATGTCCTTCCATTGTTTTCGTATTCTCTAAATTTCTTATTATCCTTTTATGCTTCTATATTGAGTCCCATGTAAAGACACGGTTGTCAGTTACATTTTGTCGACAGTCTGTAAATTGGAAAAATGCATAAAGTTACTAGTTGTAGTTGTTTATACGTAGATTCCTTTTTTTAACTTATTTTACGACTCGTGCGCGAAAGGTGTGTGAATTAGCAAGGAAACTGGCATCGTTTCATAATACTACTGGCGTCCATCTCGATACGGGATCGCGTCTAGATCAAGCCCACTCCAATCCACTCACGTGCACACAAACAGCAGGGCTGATGCGTCACGTGCGCCATACACACAGGGATACACTGTGGCCACAACTTCAATTTAGTTAAAAGTGGACCGACGTACTCCCCTGATCAAACTTTACCGACACAAGAATTTACTCCTAGTTTTTGAATCTCCGAGAAACTTTATACCCCAGAAAAGTGCTGCAACGAATTCGAAACTCAACCGCGCCATGTTTTATTAAATAACCTGACTTACAAAGAGAATTCCTCAATCCGTAGTTCCTTTCAATCACTATTTGGACGCAAATTTTGTGGCTTTGGCGTTCTAAATTGATTTTGTGGCAAATACTTCGAAGCAGTACACAAATTGTCGCTTTGATCTCTTTCGGCTTTACTTCCTAGTAACCAGGTATTAACGTGAGTTTACAATACAAGTTTAAAAGTCAAACAAACATTGTATAGGTTACGTTTACCTCCGTTTTTAGCGTTCGTTTCCAGCGCTTCCCCGTACCACGGCTCCCATAAACAGCTACGGCAATATTTATGCCATGATTCTAAGAAACACTCCTTTGACACGCGGTCTCCGTTCAACCATGACACTTCCAACTTAGCTTCAAGTCTCACAGTGCGTTAGCCTCGTGATAACTTATACTAACTCGGAATATACATATTAGTAATTTTGAATAGAACAAACCGCAAGGAAGTACGAACACGAGAGAGTAAATACAGTTTCGAACAAGGAATAAAATAATTTATAACTTCGAACAACGAAACAACGGTCCGAACGGTCTTTGTTTAGAATGTAAATATGTACTCATTTACAATGTTCAAATGCATTGTCGATGGTATCAGTAAATCGATTCCGTTTTAAATATGTTTCGTGTTTCGTATTATACCAACATTTCGTTGAACAATGGCACCGCCAACATGTGTTTCGTCAGCCAGAACCGCCCAGTGATATTAACATACAGTTACCGTCTAAAACCTTTTTTAAAACTTTGACATGACAATGATGTGTTAACATTATAACAATGTGCCGTTAGGGCAAAATGGGAAGCGAGGGCCACCTTAACATTTACGTACAAGGTGTTTTAACACGTCTATTTTGTAAAGTAAAGTCGTAAAGTCGCTTTCCTATATAAAAGTACTTACTCACTACCGTACAGAAAAATTAGGAAAAAGGTTGAGTTGGTTATTTCAAAAAAAAATTATAGAGCAACTTCATGTTTCCTCGAAGAGATGGAATACCTAAGTGGCATGATACAAAAATAGCACGGCATCAAGTGTAGAATTAAATATTGAGCTGATTAATAATTCAAACACATTTTCTCAGAATGAATCAATGACACTGGCCTTGAAATTATTATGCTGGAATTCCAAGTACCTATAAGGATTGTTATGCGAATTCATACTAAAATTTTGTTGAGGCATGTATTAGGGCTGTTGAAACCGAGTAAGTAAAACGCAATAAAAAATATGTTTTAATTTTTTTTAAACCAGGTTGACTCAGGCGTTGAAGCTAGGAAATCGTGTATCGCTTGTCCTTAAGCCATCGAAGTGTGACAGCTCGGTACCTTATTCATTCTGGCACGATTACGCTTAGTCACAAGTTAAAAAAAGAACGTGTTGCCTTTGGGAATTTTAACTGATAAATCTTCCATCTCTTTCGCTAGCTTGAATGGGCCGAAAATGGGACACGGTTCAATTTACTGTTATCTAAGCTCAAAAGCATTGTCAAGTTATCATTTTTTTTAATTTGAAAGGTTTTTGTACAATGGATATTTTTATTAGTTTGTATAAAAAGCCTTTCATTTTAATAACTTGCCTTAAGATAATTTTGGATGATAAAGAACTTACGTATAAATCAAATATCAACGACTTATCTCAAAACTTAGTGGTATTCTGTTACGTGCATGAATTATTCAGAATAATAAACGTTAAATTTATTTAGCGTTAATTCGATCCAACATGTTTAATTCCTATGGCTAAGTTATGTATTCCTGTTTACGTTTATATAAAAACGATCAAGAGAACACGTAGGTCTATTCGCTGGCTTTTTTGTTTGTTATTAATGCGGCCATTGCGGACCGATTTAGACACTGGTGCCACCGTCAGCGATTGTCGCTCTGTGTATCGTGTGCGCTACTGCCAATACATACATCTATTTATTGTTACAATTTTGAACAGGGAGCTGACACGTTTTACATTGAAAGACCTTCGATAAGAAACCAATGGTTTTAAGGAGTATTCTCATAAACTGTGACAACTTACTAATTGTGTTTCTATCTAAAATATATTCCTTACAAACATTCCAATTTGGCTGCATACCTGCTGAGTCTCACGCTCGGCATGGATCTCTCCTGTAATGACGGGAGGCCTGGGGCATTTCACCAAGCTGCTATAGGGCGGATTGGTGGAGATTTGTGTTTGTGGCCAGCCAGTCTGTCGGAGGCTTCCGCTAAGGTTTAACGATTGTTATCTAACGATAACAACCAGCACCGATTGTTAACAGGCCCTTCGAAGCATGGAAACCCTCGTGAAAATTCGCCATCAGCGGTCACCCATCCAAGTGAACATGGACCGCTCGGTGTCACTTAATTTTTCAGAGCGTTTGTTATCCAGGACCGCGTCGGAGCCACGAGCGGTACTTATTTATAGTCTCATTATGATAGATTATTAAAATGTTTGCTCAGCTCGCCTCTCGTTGGTCGTAAACGATAGGAGAAATACGTTATGCATGCAGCTCGATGTAGTCGTGGTCGTGTCGAGACTGAATGCTTTTTAATGGGCTGACTGCATATTAAATAAATTATTGCTTGCATGCCACTCCATAAATAGTTGCGCTGTGCGTAGGTTGACATTCGGAAAGATAATTAATTTATTTTGCCTGATGGGGTATTTCTTTTCATAAGTCCAGTTATAAGGAGATTAATAACAACGTTTTACGATCACGATCTGAAGCCCTCTGAGTCTGACTTCAGTATGAGTCTGAGTCTCCTTCGCAAATATTGTGTATCAAAAAATGCTGATTACAATCATATTGGCCTATCATCTGCTGATACTATTGCCGATATGTCATTTCTTTTGATCGAATCTTAGCAACATTCATATCTATAATTTTCACAAAAGCTTCCAGTATATATTTCGAGTGCCAAGAACTGGTTTACCTTTTACACTTCTCTTTTAGAAATACATCGAAATTGAAAGAATAAGATTAATGTATCTCGGCGGGATGATATGTAATCTAAATTGACATTGACCTAAAAGCGTTGAAAAGATTTCAAGCGCAGCTGTTTCTATTATATTTTTCTAAATACTATTATTGTTCTTCCCTGAGTTGCATACCTATCAATCGCATTAAAGTTTTCATAAAACCTGTAGTACAATAAATAGTTTTTCTTGTTTGATATATTTTCTTTCGTAAATTACGTTAATCCAGATTGCCGTAAATATGTCTAATTGGAAACTACCCTTATCTCAATGTTGCTGCATTCTGCTGTCTCCAAACCAGATCGTACACAGCCAGTGCTACTGCGTTTCAGGAAACATAGATGTACTAGTAATCCTATTAGTCATAAATCCAAGATATCATATTAGATCGTTTTTCTTTAAGTACTACACCAAAATTGCATCTGTTAGTAGATAAACTGTAATAATATCTTACCTTTAAAGCTTCTGTCATCGTAATTTTCTTTAGGCGAACTGAGAATAACCATAATATGTGGTCTTAATAGTACAGTTTGTACCGGTTCTGTGCAATTAAAAATTAATTTAAAGTGCATGGGTGTGGTAATTACAGCTCGTAAAGATCACCCAATTGATGTGATGAATCATTCCACTTTGCATTTTAATCTCTGATATACCATTTTAAGGCTGGCTCTATCACAACACAGGTAACTACACGTTTTTAACTTTAGGTGGATAGAGTTATTCTTGTGAAGTGAAGACGACAGTAACCTTACAATGAAGTAAATTTACTTCATACCACTAGTAAATTTACTATGTATATCGCTTCGAGGAAACCAAGTAGGTATATGTCACATTTGATTTGACTCATACTTTCTTTATAAAAAATATCTATTGTATTTTATCGTCAATCAGTTGAATCATATCAATGACGGATAAACTATTAGTAATGTAGAGAGATATGTAGGTACACAATATCTTATCGAAGCACATATATGACAAGTGCATTATATGTGTCAGTGATAGGTAGTCTCAAGAAGTCAACCTAAGACTATTAAAAAAGTAACGTAACATCAAAACGTAATATCACGCCTGTAATCCCCTAAGGGGCAGGGAGAGGAGTGTAGTACACCCCCACATTTCACCAGTAACGTTTAAGTCGCACAATGGTGGTGAGCCTATTGCCATCCACCGGGCACACATCCAGACTCCGAGTCACTACTAGGAATTCTAAATTAGAAAAATCCAATAGTATCCAGCCCGGGATTTGAACCCAGGACCTCCCGATCGGCAGTCGCGCTAGCAACCGCCCGACCAACGAGGCGGTCAAAAAGTAACAATTTAAAAATATTATCACCGGTCATAAGTTTTGCTCACGTAATTTTTTAAAATGTTCTCTACATCTATAACAGACAAGTAGAAATCGTAGTGATACCTGCTCGTCCTTTTTGAATGCATAATAAAAATGCAAATCAGAATTCGTTAAAATGGGTGCCCTACTCGCAATTCCCGTCGCTTTTTTATAACTATCCAGTAATGAGTATCTAATCTTTTCTACAACATCTTCTTAGATTGGTTTCGTGTGCTATAAACGATAAACCTGTAATGGACTTATTAGCTATAAACAGAGAACAATTTACACATAGCGCTGAAGCCGGTTTCTTTTAATTTTAAAACGCGCAGCTTAATAAAAGCAAATTTACTGCTTAAGTCTGAATACGTTAATTATTTTTCATTTATTCTATAGCGGACTGTATGGCGTCGTTCTTGACGAACTTTAAAAAGAAACCACGCCCTACATTTGCCACCGGTTCTGATTGGTCGTAAATTCTCTCCTTCGTTCCCAGCGTTGTTTAAAGAACCATTCAAATTAGCAACAAAACACTAACGTTTTTTTGTTGTTATTAGTCGTTGGTAAATGTTGTAATATTATTCGATATGGCACTAAAAAGATTTGCGTAACGTGCTCGCGTTTAAGACAAGTTAAGTGGCTCAATTTTAATTAAATAGATTGGTATTATTAAATAACTAGGTACTTAGTTTAATGTGAAATTGTCATTAGAATAGACAAATATTATTATGCATAGAGTATATTGTATGTTTTTTAACCTTTTCATATAACTTTTAAACGATTTTTATACATTGATAAACCAACTACCAAAAAATTTAACAGTTGTACTATTATGTATAAGTATTTTAGGATACATGAAATAATTTTTTTGTTATGATTGTTATACTGAATTAATGTGTTGGGTGAACTCAAGCGCCATTACGACCGGTGTTGATTTGAATATGAACTACATGGCTTCAATGATATATTACTCAGAAAATTGTATGAAAGAAGAAGAAGAAGAACAATAAAAGAAGACATAATACGTACTTATGTATGTGTACACACACATATACACATCTTTAAATCGGTATGAAAAGAAAAATAAAGTACAAAATATTCATATATTGTACATTTATAAGGTTTCATGGCAAATTAATATGGAGCATAACATGAGTCGAATATTTCTACGTTACGAGTATTTCACGCGGTCGCATACCCAGACTAAAACTAAATATTTGTCAATTCCACAAACGTTTACCCGTCGACAACCCGGAACCCTTTCACACGGTCACTATATAATAAGTATAGTAAATAGTTATCGTTGGGGCATCATTTTCTCATATTGTACAGCATTCATAGATAGCATGCACAACGTTAAAATTGCATGAAAGATATGTAAGGAAACAATACAACATATAAATACCATATCTAGCACACACGGCTAATTAATGACAAATATACGTACACATAATATGGTATTGGTCGTGTCTTCATCTTCAACCTTGAAAACCGCTGTTAAAAATAAACAAAAATGACGTCTCTCACGTAAAGAACCTAGAAAACTTAAAAAATAAATATACTGAAAGCTACCACTTAATGCTACATAAATAATATTTTACTTTAAAGAAATTGAAGACGAAAGAAAACACCGCAAACGGACGAGCGCTATCTTCGAAAAGTCACGTTCCGGAGCTCCCTGTAACTTTTATACGAAATCTAACCTCATTATTCTCACGCCAACTTGCTTTTAAACTAGCTAACTAAAGATCAAATGTGTTATTAGCGGTCGAAAACTCTGTGGAATTTGAAACCTCCATTTAATTCACCTATCTATTTCCAATGGTCTATTACAGTGTCTTTGACAGCTCCTCTAATCTATACTTATATATTTATTTATCTTCTTAAAGGTGCACCATTGAACATGGGTTTCCTCTCATAATGAGAAGCTTAAAGCCGCAGTTTACCACGCTGAAAGTGCGTATCGACCGTTTTCAGAGATGTTAGAGATCTGAATGGAGGATATGTTTACTCATAAGGTATTCTTGCACGGTTACATAATCTCTTTTTTTATTTGAAAATATGTTTGTCACTTTTTAAGACCAGAGTTGCGTGCCAGGATATGAATAATTCTATACCACTAGATTACCTACACTTGTATAATTGTATTTAATAAACTTTTTAGATAAAGTTGCCTCTAAAACCACACGTTCTAGCATAAATAATAGAAACTGTTCTATTTGGAAACAGCCATATACCTATACGAAATAAAAATACAATTTAACACTACAGTTTGTATCTTGGTGTTCGTATAAAATGTGACCTCATTATTCTCACGCTCACTTCCTTGTAAACTAGCAGAACTAAAGATCAAATGCTTAGCTACGATTGTGAAATTTTTGGTAGCCGTGTCTCTCACGGCATGAAATCGTCCAGTAATGGGCTGTAATGACGCTCGGCGACACGCACTTCTCTCTCATCTTGTTCCAAATTTTCATTTTATTCGTATTATAACATCCCACATACCTATTAGAATTTAACATACGCTTGATATCTGATGTTATATGCGCGTATATATAAGCATATGCACTGAATACATACTCTGCAAAGAAAAATAGGTACCTACTCAGTACGGTTTATAGTTTCTGAGTCATTGTCGGTTAATTATACAAAAAAGGTCAATGTCATTTTCCTAATCACATTTAATAAAAGTAGGTATCGATTCGTAACACATCATGGTTGGTTGTCCACGAAAAAAACGTCCATTGGACCATAATGTTTGTTATTGACGATCCTCGGTTACTTCCTCTTTACTTATAAATTTCTTACATGGACGATTATTTATGGCCACCAGTATTTAAATAATTCACATGTTCTTACCGTCTATTCTGTGCGACACGGACCGGCGACTAATACATATTTAATAAACCTATACCCCACCGTAGTAAAGACAACGGACCAGTCTCGAAGAGAAACAAAATAAACTCAGAAACTTTCAATGCCTAATTCAACCGGCACGCAATAGATATTCTGTAGTACTTTTCACTGAAACATCTAGACTTATTTATGTAAGCGCAGTATCAGTTTCAAAAGTATATGGTTTTTCTTTGAATTACTGTTATAGAAAATGTTTTTGTGGCATATGTGTGTAATGCGGAATGCAAATGTAATGTGGCTCACGGCCAGCTTACAGATAATGCGACGGCAAAAACCCAAGTCAAGGCGTTGGAATTACAATGTTCTTTAACAAGATCAAAGAGTTCACAATGACTTTATAATTACATTTGTTCACAGTTCGATGTGCTTAAATAGTATATAAATCAATGGTACACTTTTCTTGCTTTTTAAAAATTGAATTACTTTAAACCAATCAATAACCATTAAGCCACAAGACGGGTATAAACTTTGAAAACATTATAAGACAAAATTACGTTGATATCGACACGAACAAAAAGGACCTTGTCGATGTATAATGGGATCCGGTCGTCATGAGAATAATAGCTAATTTGTTACAAATAAAAAAACCTGCAAATGGGCCTTAAAGCTATAATAAAAACAGAGATATGGCTCCAGTGGGTCGGATCGAGAAATGAATTTAGATTACAGGTTAACGCCGGCTAAATGTGGGTTCGCCGCTTCACCTGTACTTGAAAAAACATCGGTAACGTTGATGGCACACATGCTAGTTTTTCGATAACGACTTGAGGTGAAGGGGTTATTGAAAAATGGGGAAGTTAAATATAAGTACCTACATTTAAATAGGGCTTTTGAAATAAAGACAGTTTTAAAGTTTTAAAAATACAGTGACGGTTATTTGTTAAAATAAACAACATTGTATTTGTTTAAATGCTCAGTAGCTTGTGTCCATGAGTACCGATCGTGGCCGATTTGAGGTGTTAGTGAACTATTTTTATTTGCAACTTTTTTAAACCAATGAACTCAATATTTAAAGAACCTACTCGCACGTATTAAGACACTACAAGTATTTCCAAGCTTCGATCGCTAAATCACAATGAAAACCGAAATACAATTTCATTTCCAGTTTGAAAATTCTAAATATATCTGTAATTGTCCTAAAAGATCAGAGTGGCAGCCAACACCTCCTCAACTGTCACGCGACGGGCCATTTTGGGAGGCTGTCATTCGCTCGGCTCATTGTGTATGTATTTGGTTCGAAATACACACGTAATTTCCAACTCGATGTTTACGCTTTATAGGCATGTGATTGTTCATATCGGTATTTTGAAGGTTTCATCTTCACGCAGCTTTATTTTCCTGATATATGAACACTTCGAAGGTTTTATTTTTTTTTCAATTTTTATCCTTCGGCGCCCTTTAGGTACTGTATATAATTCAACACGTTTACTGTATGTAACTGTTGAGACAGGGATTTTAAATTTTTATGTATACTGATGTACATTAATGAAGAGTCTTGACGATATTATAAGTTTATCGAAACACTGACCGTTCTTGTGCGAATTTGCCATGGGTTATGTCACGATTTGTACATAATACAAATACTATTTAAATCAGTACAATATGTTTGTTCAGGATATATTATGTACCTGTATTACTTATTTATTAGTTACCTATACTTCTTACAGAAATCAAATTAGATTAAAAAGCTCAATTAGTACCTACGCATCTATGAACCGTATATGTAAGCGTAATTAGAATTAAAAATTATAAAAGGCACTTGTTAGCACATAATAAAATTCATTTTTATACAATTCAATCTCCGATACGTTGAGCCAATAAATTCCTAATGCTTATTTTTAATTAAAAAGTTATAAAGATTCAAATTGGTGTATCGAAAGTTATAAGAATAACTAAATAAAACGATCCACATAAATTTGTTTGCCGTTGAAAGAGCCATGTTAAATTAAATACTAGTTACTCTCCAGCAGGGAGTCGACTGTTTAAGGGCACTAAAAATAAAGGCTCTTGATTGAAATTAATAAAATTTAATTGCATAAACGTAGATCGCCGCGGGCTATGAGTGTTTATAAAAATATCTACTGGGGCGAGTCAGGGTGTGCCGTGACATATATCATAAATTATTTCTTTGTGTACCTACTATGTTAATTATTTTTATATTCAAATCGTATGATTACATTATTCCTAAACATAATCCTAAACATAATGTTTTCAGCATAATCGCTATTTTTAAACACACAGCCATTTATATAATTACGAATTGATACTAAATTTACATTGCACTGTATAAGCATAACATCGGTTAAGATAAATGATATCCATTTTTATTATCTTAACACGCATGATAAAGTCAATACGCCTCTTTAATTGTGTCTTTACAATATTTTTCTCGACGGTTAATGTGAACGTTTCTTAGTATAATAACGTGAAATCTAAGTCATCTTGGCATTGACAGAACGTGGCATAAAAACATTTATTTACTGTCCAGTTCATTATATCTGTCAGACGCATTGATCAATTAATGCAGACTAACTCACCCCTTTAACTTCAATTACGAAAAAACAAAAAAAGCAATAGACATTGTTAGCAACCACTTATCAACTTTTCATGTCCAATCTGACCTGTGACATCCGATGAAACGTTTAACATGTGGTCCCTAGTGGTGCAGTGACCGACGGTCGGCCTCAGTGCTGGTAACCGGTTGTGGCAGCGGAATAGTTTCGAGCATCTATACGTTTATTAAGCGGGTATAGTTACGCTGATCCGGGGG